>JAMKCH010025447.1:0-197529 GCA_023653785.1 Ophioderma brevispina
CTGCTTTAAACTCTGTACAATCCCGCTCGGTCCCGGCTTGCGACAACAGGTCTAACTATATAAAACATCTACAATTTTTGGATCGCCGGAGTGTCAGAACCGGCCGAGTTTGAGAAACAACCTTGTTTTAGTAGGTTGTTAAAAAAATCCATTGAAATACAATATTCCTGGCATTTACCAATAATATCAAATAATTTCACTACCTTAGGTGATTTTATGAATTAAGAATCAGACAAACTTCTAGTAATTTCTTGTGAATCAGTTGATATTAATTTTTTTTAAACATTTTCCTGTTGATTTTTGATGTTTTTCTGCGATTTTACGTTGAAAATCATCGATCCTAGGATTAGTTGATATCTCATCCGTCTACGACGTGCTTGTTTTGCTACTTGTGATAGCTTGCGGCTTGCCTTTCACGACATGGAAGAGATCGGAACTCATGTAAAACATGTAGCTTTATAAAATTGTGATATACTACAGATTTGACAGGGCTGATACTGCTCACTGAGAGCCTGGTTTTATATGGTGGGGTGACCCATGCATAAAGTCCCCTTTAATGGTCCCGGCGTGCCGGGAAAATTTTTTGTACTTCCCGGCTTAAAGTCCGCAGCTATCATCAATGATTGTCCGGCAGGGCGGGGACAAGCTCATGTACATTCCCGGCCAATTCCCGGCTAATATCCCGGCTCGCGGCAATACTTTTTTGTACATGCCCGGCTATATCCCGGCATATCTCCGCTATTCCCGGGACCCCCAGGGCCGGGATTGGAATTGACAGTGGCATTATGTATGGCTAATATCCAAATTCACATAGTCCCAAGGGCTATTTCATTGACCGTATATATTGGCTACATAAGTCAGCGCATATAGCCCTATACGGCACGTACCACTAGCTTATAATACCCTGTCAGAGTACTGCACGTTATTTACCTTGTTTAAACACTGGTTGTACTCAACTTAGGTTATGGTATTGTTTAGTGTTGGCGCGGAATCCAGACTCGGACTCGGGTTCCATGGACTCGGACTTCTAGCCCCTGGACTTGTACTGCTGGACTCGGACTCAACCCCATTAGGCATTGACACATGTTAAATTTCCAAAATAATTGAAATGTGACGGTAATCTCGCCTGCATGAATTTTTACTTCAAGACTTTTATTGCCGTATAGTTAGTACCAGTGACGGCGCCAGGGGGCATGGGGTGCAATTTCCCCCCCAATTTTTTTTTTCTTTCCACCCAGTTGCCCCCCTGGTCGAAAGACAATGAAGGATTTCTGGCAAAATTCAGCGATTTGGGGCCCAAAAATAAAGCGATTTTGGGCCAAAATGGTGATTGAAAATTTGTCATTTGCACCCCCCCCCCCCAAGGAATTTCAATTTGCCCCCCCCACGATTTCACTTTGCCCCCGTTTTCCCCCCCCCCCCAAGAAAAAGAGGTCTGGTGCCGCCACTGGTTAGAAGCACAAAAACAGAGTTACAACTTCCAAATCCTTCAGGGGAAGTCTAACCGGGGTCTTAGTCAGCCTAAGCAAACTTCATCACCGCTCATGTGGTTGTTCTTAGGTATACCCCACTGCATACAAACAAGTCTTATGATGCGTTTTGACGTGGGATGGTGCCTACAATCCACCATAAAACATTTTGGTTTGAACTAGAGCCATTTACAGATTCGTACATGATATGTGAAAAAATTGTCTTAGTGCTCTTATATGTAATTGATTTCCCCAGTTTATGGGCCGCACTTATATAAACCGCAACATATGTTGCATGAGGACTAGAGCATTCATATTAGGCTATTTATCTCTATATAGATACTTGAATTTCAAAAAGGTTGAATTGAAATTGAAGAGATTTGAGTGTTTCTATTTAAACTTAAGATATAATGGAAAAATTGAGAAGTTTTTGATTTTTACTTAAAGGTCCATGGTCAGATCGTAATATAGACCTCGTTCCCAGGGACCAAAAGATTTGACCAGAAGTGGTCAAAATTTGCGTATCGAAGGAAAGCTATGTTTACACATTTCACATTGTGAATAGTCTTAGAGCTAAAGGATGTTTGTTGGTGTATGAGCGCAAATATGCTCCATTTTGGTTTCGACCCAATATTACTTTTTTACACAGTAATCTATGGGGATTTACAAAAATCACTTTTTAGCTCTCACTTCAAAACGGGTTGAATATCGGCGCGAAATTTTCAGATGCAGGGTTTTTTTTGGGTGATGAAGGCCATTCTATCAAGATGAAAATTTTATAGACTTAATCGGGTTATCCCCCTTAACATGGGATGATCATGTGGAACTGAAAATGCATTGCTGAAAAGGGGTTTTGTGGAGGGGCTGAGGGAGCGTTGAACAAGGGGTTCATTGAGTGCCCTAATCCCCATAGCCTTTCAGGTAACGTAATACCCCACACATGTTAAAGCTGTTCACAAAAATATGAAACGCCAAGGCTCTGCATTCTAAAACTATGAGCTGCCAGAGGCTTTGTATGTTACGATCAAATCAAACACGGTTCATAACTTTAGGGAAGAGTTGGAACTGTTCATATTTGACTAAGGCAATGGCTGTATATGTGGGAGCATAAAGCAAACAAACCATAATATATTTGAATGCCTGAACAGATTTTTTTTTAATGTCAAAAAGAAGACAAAGTTAAAAAAGTAACCAAAATTAAAAATTACAGGTGCAAGTAGGCTATATAGTTTAATACCAAAGTATGTGGGTAAGTCCCCAGATTGCCCACCAATGAAGTGTTATGATATGCATATACAGAAATTGCAACCAAGTAGCTCACGTTCATAATTCACAAAGTTGCTGAAAAGTTAGCAAAGAATGCAAATAGTGTAAGCAAAGTTGCACAAAGTTACAAAATGTTGCGCCATGGTGGCAAAAAAAATACACAAAGTTGGAAAATTATGCCAAAGTTGCGAAAAGTTATGGTAAGTTGCAAAAAGTTATGCAAAGTTGCGGAAAAGTTATGGTAAGTTGCAAAAGGATGCAAAGTTACAAAAAAGTTGTACAAAAGTTGCAAAAAAGTGGAAGGCAAATTGCAAAAGGCTGCAAAAGGTACGGATAGTTGGGCAAAAAAATAATTACGAGAAGTTGGGCAAAGTTACGAGAAGTTGCACAAGGTTGCGAAACGTTTATGAAGGTTACGAAAAGAGTAACAAAAAAGGTACGCAAAATGCATAAAGTTGCGCAAAGTTGCGTAAAGTCCGCAAGTTACACAAAGTTTGCAAAGTTGCGGAAAGGGAAGGTTACACAAAGTCGCGTAAAATTATGCAAAGTTGCGAAAAGTTGACGCAAAAGTTACATAATGTTACGCACAAGTTGCGGAAGGTTAGCAAAGTTGCGGAAGCTTGCGCAAAGTACAAAAAAGTTAACACAATAACTGAAGGTTATGCAACATCTTGGTGTAAAACTTTATGCAAACTTCTGAAAACTTTACCTAACTTTCAAAAACCTTGCCAATTTGTGAACCTTTGGAAATCTTACCAGGACATGGGGCATCTTGGTGTTATTGTATGCTGCCAAGGGAGTTTTTAAATCCATTGATGGTTCAGGGATTTTGTTGGCAAGAGTAATACCTATATTTGGAAAAAAGTTAAGTTCAGCTTGGCTCAATTGTCAGTGATCCTTTCAACCCTCGCTATGTTAAAAAAAAAACAGGAAGCTTTGCTTTCTTAGTACGGGCCCCATAAATGGTTTAACGTTTTCCACTTTCCTTAGTAGTAGCTTTATTATTTTCAATTTTAGTGGTTATGTAGGAATTTGTTACTAATTCGCAATAAAGAATTTTAAGTGGATTACGGTATTGGTATATTTAGTTTATTATTCCATTGGTTTAGAAATGTATCTTGTATATACTTTATCCTTACTTGTATTGATTTTATTAAACTTTAGTGATCCACGCTTTTTGGTGAAATTACCGTTTTGAAATGGTTTTATTGAAATTGCGACAGTAGATGTTCAGGAGGTGAGAGAATTTTGAGATGAATTGGTTGTGGTAGGCTTGATCTGGGTCCTCTGTACTAAATAACCGTGTGGTCCAGTCAACAAGAGGACAATGCATTATGCAGGGCGTTATGTATGGAGTTGACGTACGGGATGTAAATTAAGGGGGTTTAGTGAAGTAGGTCTATAGTTGTTGAGTAAGGAGACGGAAAATGTATTGAAAGATCAGTGACATAACACAAGAATTAATAGGGGATGAAATATTTGTAAATAAAATATTGTCTATCCAGAGACACACTGGTATGGGCCATTACTGGAATGTTGGATGCGAGTTGGTCGATCGATACTGGGGATAAAATCATAAGAATAAAATAAAATAATTAACTTCTGACTCTGGAGTCTTTGTCAGAGAAGAAGATCGATTGTGAAATCCCCCATTTCTCTAGCACGGTCTCTTTTCCCTAGAAAAGTGTTAAGCTTCCCCAGTTGGTTCTATGAAGGTCAGAATTAAATCACGTTAATCAGGTTTGTAGATAAGCCAATAGGGTTTAATGGAAGTATGGAAATTTCAACGAATATTGAATTACAATCATTACAATCAAGGTTAAGAACGGATCTAAGGCGATAATTTAATTCAGAATTGATGAAAAGAGGAGACGCCACCTCCCGAGATCATGTCGAATTACAATGTTCAGATGTGAGTATCCTCAAAGAAGCCAGCCAAGTATTAATGTGTTCAGAAAAAAATTATGTGGGCATTTTGTTACAAGCGGCAACCATGTCAGATTCAATGCTCATATGGTATAGTTTATGTAAGAGTTGTTGTCAAAAAATACCATTTATTTATTTTTTTGCCTTTTGGGCCAAAAAAGATGATTTTTGGCCAAAATATGATTTTTGAGGATTTTTATGTATTTGATATCTTCATAACAAGCTTTATCAGAAAATTAACACTTTTAAGTAATTTGGAATATAGTAACGTCTTAAATAACAAATAAAGATAAGTAAAATAAGAAAATATAAAGCATCCAGAGGCATTAACGTCATTTTTCTCAAAATATGTTTATGTTGAACGATGACTGCTAAAATGTTTAAAGTAAGCACAAAAGCATAAAAACCACATTAACACAGTTCTGTTTGACCTAAGTGTGCATGCTTTTACTTTGAAGTAGAAATTACAAGAGTGATACTTTAAAGGGGCAATCTAGGATATATTACAATGATTGCATATCATCGCATGAACTTCACATAGTGATTTTGGTCCGAAACATTGGATTTTATGATTTCACTGTATTTGGTAACTAGAATACAGTCGTTTAGTAAAAGTCAGTTTTAAAACCCAATATGGGCTATATTTTAGCATTGTCACAGTTGGTATCACAAGATCCCATTGCTCAGATATTGTGACGCTATAAATAAACAATGACAAATCAGTTTTACTTTCAACTCAAACCAAAATATAAATAGATTTAAAAAAAACTTGTTTCAATAAATAATATATATACAACTTTTTTTTTGCTGTTGCTAAAGGAAACTGATTTCAAGTTATGCTCTCTCATAATAATCACCTTGAACAGTTGCAAACATTTCAATACAACTGGTCAGTATACTTTACGTGTGCACACACGCTTGCAAAATAGTCCAGTCAAGATGTTATTTACGGTTTGTTTCAGTTCAGACATTCACAGTCAGAGATTTTACATTATCTTCGCCTAAGTATTCTGGTGTACCTTGGTCGATCTTTACTTCAAACCATTACCGTGTTTTTGCGTAACTGCAACTTGTACTTGCCAACGGTATAGAAACTAAATTCAGTGTAGTTACAGAGGTATGTGGTCCACTATCCCCAAAATTCACTGGAACAGCATACTCCCAAAACACCAAAAGGGGGTGATCCAAACAGAAAAGGTGGCTTACAGATAAAATAGACACATACCAAAATGTCCCATAACCATCTGTAGTCCCCCATAACATACCTTTAACATAATCATTTACGGACTACATAACATTGTTTTTTACTCATTTTGAAAAGTAAATTTCATGAAAAATATTTCAGCTTGGTCAATTTCCTAAAAACAACTTTAAAAAAACTTCCTAGTTCCATATAAAGGTGTGCCCATTTTATGGGACCATATTTCATTCAAACACTTGCCACCACCAATAGTTTCAAACTTGGGACAACGTGACTAATGAGTTCTAATTACAACTTAAAACCATTGCACATGCACTGAAACCATAAATTTCCACTACTCACATTTCCTTTTTGCCAAAAATAGAGTTTGCTTCTAGCATTAAATTGTAGAAGTTAAAATACTTTTCTAAATTTGAAATTCCAAAATATTCCTTAACTTCAATAATAAATACCAAAACAATAGCACAATTCTCAAACCCACCAAATTAATATAGGATGTTAACTTACATTTGAAAAAGCCAAAATGAAAACTGATGCAAGAGGGCAGGCCTTAATCCAGCATAGAGTCAAATTCTGCATGATGCTGGCAGACCCTGTTTGATCATCGCCATATTTATAAGGCATGGTAGTCACACGGTGAGCGCTTGCTACAAATATATTTAAGTAGCCCCTACACCCATGGACCTAATTAACTAGTTATTGGCCTGGTAGTCTCATGGTAAGCACTTGCTACTTCCAAGTACCCCTCTAACCCTGGACATACACAACTATAGGCGCACGGCCCCCCAACCCCACCAATATATTTAATCATTGCCATGGATATGTACAGGATTGGATGAAGTTGCCTAGAACTCCCTTTCTAACATCTGCATCCCTCGAGAAAAATTGCAAGTGAGGTAAAAATAACCCAATTTATACCAGTCTCACTGAAACCCATTCTACATAAAACAAAGAAGAAAACACCTGCATAGTCTGGCAAATGTCCAACGGCATTATCTTGCCATAACTATATCTTTTGAAAGTTAAAACGGAGATCCTTCTAGAACCTATGGTCACTGTACCTAGTCTGTCTCCCAGGTCTCCTTTTATTCAAATCCAACATAGGTAATAAAGTTTACTTTAAATAATTATGAAAGCCTAAGTTCAATTCAGATATTCCAATCACTCGTGACAGTCATAATAACTAATTAATGTATAAAAAACAAAGAAAATAAAAGCAGTCAAGCGAATTTAAGGTCAGTTTTCTGCAAAATATGTTTATTCAACTAATTATGTAACATAACATTGTTAAAAGTAAGAACAAAAGCATACAAAACATATTAACACAGTTCGGTTTGACCTAACCTAAGTGTGAATTCGTTTACTTTTAAGTAGAAAGTACAGTAGTGTTAACTTTAAAGGGCAATCTAGGATATGTTACAATGATTGCTAAATCGGATACACATTCCACATAGGATTTTGGTCCGAAAATTGGATTTCTGATTTCACTGATTTGTTATGAGGCTAATTATAGTCAAATTATCAAATTAATGTAGTCAAAAAACAAAGAAAATAAAAAACATCAGAGCATAAGGTCATTTTTCTCCTCAACATAAGGTTCTATTTGACCTCATGCCCCCATTAGAACAGTGTAGTAAGCACAAAAATCATTCTTAAACATGTTAAAACAGTTTTGACTGACCTAGAATACAATGCTCTCACTTTTTAATAGAAATAAAGATGTGTTACCTTTAAGGGCGGCAGGCTATGGTAACAGGAATACTTCAAAATTGTGATTTTGGACTGAAAATTTGATTTGCTAAATTTCCCTGTAAATGTACTGATAACTTCAAAAAATTTTATTCAAATTCAGTTTGAAACAATTTGAACGACACATTTGGGTCATAATTACAATATGTAGAAAAACAAAGAAATTTAAAGTATTAAGGTCTTTAAGACATTCTGCTCCAAATATGTTAATTTGGAATAAAATCAGTCTGACCTTAATGCAGGGAACATCAAGACCTACGAAGATATAACATAACTTAATATTATTAATCTTTACTTTTTTACGAGTATAAAATAGCATCTTAACAGCTCCTAGTTGAAGATACAGAACTTAATTATCAAGCGTAGAGTTCAGTAAAGTATTAACTTAAAGTGTGTAAAAGCTTGCCAAAGAATTTAATGTACTGATTTCATACAACTGATGAACACATTATTTGTATTGTATATCATGCTTTACATGATAACTTACTTTGTTCACACACAATATAGCAAATGCGCAATTCACGTCGGCGCCCAAACATAGGGGATCGTCCTTGAAAATTACGCAGTTTCGCACCCAAAGGCCTGACTTTCTTGAGGGGTGGCTTACGAAACTTGAAGGGTAGAGGCATCAGGTCGGGGAGGAAGTACCTCATATGCTGTGTACTCCCCCTCTCACGTGAGAGAGGGAAATAATACACATACTCAACCTACTCCCACGACCTGACTAGTGCACAGATTGAACTGGATCGTCTAGGTCGGAGGAAGAAGAAGGAGAAGAAGAAGTCCCCCAGGAAAGTAAGCATCATATGCCAATGTATCCAACATCTCTGTCTGAATCCCTGAGGAAAGACAACTCAATTTGACTCACCAGTTTTGGACTAGAATGACCGGGACAGCCTGGAAGGGCAAAAGGGAAAACTCTCCCTCTCTGTACCAGTAAATCCTTGAGGTAGACTGTTGGAAGCTAGTGGGTACAGGGTACACTCCCATCCAGCAGCCTCAAGTATTTCATGCAGGGGAGCCCCCGAATACAGAAGCCCAATAGCAGTGGTCTGTGATCTTATGTCATGGGCGCGAATCCTTGAGCCAATGATTCTAGATTGATGTTTTCATAGGCGTCATGAGTCACCGAGGTAATCCAGCGGCCAATTGTGCGCTCATGGCTGCAGGTCCAGTCATGTGGCGAAGTCGAAGTGAAGACAGGTGCTTTTACATTACGTTATTTATACTTCTCTGTACGGTGGAATACCACCTAAGTGCCCGTACAAGGGCACCAGGGATTCTCGGCAGCCCCACGGTTCGTGCCCAGTCTGGCAAGATATGGACAGGAGTGAAAGGACATAGTTTGGTTCTTTGATAAAAATCCAGCATTGGGAGGATTGTAACCCCATATCGGGAAAATCTCAGGTGCAGCTTCCTCAATAGAAAGGGCATGAATATCTGAAACCTCTGTCACACAGGCTGTGGCCACTAAAAGGCTGTCTTCTGGTAAGATCCAGGAGACTGGCTTGGTCAATGAGCTCAAAGGCCTTAGAGGCCACAAACTGACGAACCAGAGGGATGTCCGGTGGTCCCAAGCCGGGACCAGAGATCGAGAAGGAGGGCGTTCAGAGAAACATGCCTTTAATAAGGCTATTGAGAGCTGGACTAGAGGAGACCGAAATCCCATCCTCTAAAACCATGATGCACTGTCCCAATAGCTGTACGGTATGCCTGGAGCTTGTGAGAGAGGGAGCACGCCCCCTTGAAATATGTCAGCAAGGAAAACAACTACTTGCCATACAGTGATGTATATGGATTAATCTGTTTACTGGCACACCACTGGTAAGTACGTTTAAGTCTGGAATTATAAGTACTCTGGTTCGAACTTCGCCTTGCCTTTTGCAGCGATTAGCGGACGCCTGTTTAGAAAGTCCCGCCATCCGATGAATGATTTCCTGAAATTGTCCAAACAGGACAATTGGAGGACGTGAATTGTTCTCATTGGGACTTTCTTAGCAGATTGTGGGACTGTAAGCAAGTCTGCGCTGTGGTTCAACATGGAATGGTCTCCCAACAAAAGATCCAGGACAGCGAGGAAACCATGGCTGTCTGGGCCACAGCGGGGCCTATGGCTATTAGGAGGATACGCAGTTGGTTGGGACCGGGACCCGCCTTCTCCAACCACCCTCGGAACTTATGCAATTGGAGGAAAGGCGTACCCGATCAAATGGACCAGTCTGACCACTAGGCATCTTGCCGCTGCACTGGGGATCCCGGCTCAAGATAGTACCACAGGAAGGTCGATTGGATACCAGGCGAGGGGCAAAAAGATCGACCATGGGGGCGGTCGAATCTGTGGAAGATCCTTCGACACACTGAAGGAAGGATGGTTGCATTCAACTGAAAGAACCCCTCACCTCGTGCGGGCGCCGGATGAGGACTGGGTACCTCCCCGTGACAGATGGCATCCCGCCAGGACATTGTCGCTGCCCGGGGAGATGTTCCCCCCAAAGGGAGATTCCCCATTTCCCACTAATGGAGGAGTCGAATAGTCTCCTTGCAAAGGGTGCGACTCTTTGTGCCCCCTTCCTTTTTGAGGTATGTTACGACTGTCGTGTTGTCGCAACGAACTGTCAGCAACTTCCCCATGACGATGGGGGGCCCAGCCGCATTAGCGCAAAAAATACTGCCCACAGCTCTAGCACATTGATGTGATGGTGAGCTTGGGCAGCGGTCCAAAGGCCTGACAACCTGCGGTCGAGGACACCCGCGTGAGTCCCACCCCTTTTCGAAACATCGGTTGTCAGAACTAAAGTTGGTTGTGGCTTGGGGAAGGAATCCCAACCTTCATATTGGGTGCATGCATCCACCATTCAGGACTGGGAGCAGTTTTGACTAAACTAGGTGGATCTTCATCGACAGATGCCATGGTCGATAATGACTCAGAGGATGGATCTGAATCACGCATCTGAAGTCTGCAAAGCGGTACGTACCGAGCAGGATGGCAACGGCTAGGAGCCGTAACCACACCAGCGAATCTGCCTCTAAGATCGTGAACAGTACAGAGCGCATTCTACCATGTCGCAAACCATTTGATTGTGGGGAAGACCAACCCCACGTCGAATTGGATGATTGTCCCCCAAAATTGAGGACTCTGGGACAGAACTAGCACTGACTTCTCTTTGTTTAGAGGTACCCCAATGATTTGACCATAGGCAACACCTTGGTATCCTACAGATCATCTGAATTAGGAACACAATACAATCCTTGTGAATATTTTATTGTAAAGACCTTTTATCAAAATCGAAGAATATTACCTTAGAAACGAGTCATGAATGCAAGTGGATTTAGCAAAATCACTATTGTCAATTCCTACTTACAAGTAAAAGCATTCACACTTTAGTTCAAACAGAACTGTGTGAATGTGTTTTGATGCTTTTGTGGCTTACTTTAAACATGTTATGCATCATAAGTTCAAATAACAATATTTTGAGAAAAATGACCTTAAATGCTCTGGAATGCCTTTTATTTCTTTCTTTTATTTATCTCTTCAATTTGTATTTAAGACGTACTATATTCCAAATTACTTAAAAGTGGTATTTTTCTGATAACGCTTGTTTTGAGATCTCAAATACATCAAAATCTCAAAATCATATTTTTGTTGGGCCAAAATCCATCTTTTTTTGGCCCAAAAAGGCCAAAAAATAAAATAAATTTGTAATTTTTGGCAACAACTCTTATGAGAAACAGACCATATGAGCATTTGATCTGACATGTGCCAGCTGTAACAAAAAATGCCACATCAATTTTTTCTGAAAACATTGTATGATACTTGGCTGGCTCTCTGACTGTCATCAGGGATATTTCGCAATGCAACCCTAAATATCGGAGCAAATCAGACGCTTTCTTTAATCGGAATGACGTTTTTCGTATGGACCGCTCTATTTAGGTTTGCAGAAGAGTGTACTTTAAAAACGTGTAGCAGCAAATGTACTAGACTACAACACAACTCAGATAAAATTACTCACACAATTTGTGTTTGCTAAACGTCCCTATAATACAAATCATCAAACATTGTTTGCAAAAAGCGAAATAACAAAATATACATCTACAATTGCTTTCACATGTTGAGTAATGGCGCATTATTGCCGCTGTCCGTCACTGTTGTGGAACTATACACTTTATATGTGTGAATGGATTTCCCCTGCAAATATTGTTCTCAGAATTAATCATTATGAGTTATGCTCTATTATGATAAAAGACCTTCTTAGGTAAAGTGTGTGCCTTGTTTAACGAGCGAGGATATATTAAACAATTTTTATTTATTAGCTCCGAAAACGTGAATTTTGCGAAACCTTTTTGCTTCGGAGCCTATTCATTTCACATCATTGCACTGCTACCGGTTATTGTATATGGAAGTGCTTTCTAAACCCGTGATGCGAGTACACCCCAATTAAAAACGTTCATCACGTAGAAGTTCCTTCTTACTAATCAGGGAGGCATCGTCTCATTGTAAACATGTTTCGGAGGATCCATAAATAGAATGGTGCTGTCAACAAGACCGTAATTTAACGATATTATGGAAGTTTATTGAGCTTGCGTGGCGTGGCATGGTATAAGGATAAATTAGATGTAATTAGAGATTGGTTTTGTGTGTGTTAATGTTTTCCAGCGTATAGTAAACGGCAATTGATGTCCATTTGTTTTTAGTAATATCATTATCATCGTAAAGTCCGTCAAAGGGATGTAAAGAGCTGTCGAAAGCAAACGGTTGGAAAGAAGGAGTAGATTTTGAGTCGGACATAGCGAAACACAAAACAATTAACAATATAATATACCAAAGATCTAGAATAAAGTACTTAAAGATATTTATAGGAACTTGAAAAAAATATTTTTAAGCATAAACAAACACGGATAAATAGCTACAAAGCGGAGCTTAAGTTAAGCTCCAGATGTCACAAAATTCAATAAACAATTTAAACGGAGTGGGTTTAAAACACTGAATAATCATACTGAAATCAATCCTTTAGATGATTATATAAAATACATACATAACTGATAATTCCTTCTTGTACACTGCATGGTAATAATTGAATGAAAAAGGCAGGTAGGTAAATAAAGCACGACGTAAGACCGGAAGGTATACATGCAGTAAGCAAGGAGTAAAGTTAATTACCAAGATTGCATCTTAAAATATTAATTTGCAACATGTGTCACAAAACATAATCCGTAACTGTTAATTCCTTCTTGTACACTGAAATGGTAATAATTAAATGAAAAGGGCAGGTATGGTAAATAAGCGCGAACGTAAAACCGGAAGGGTAACCATGCATTAAACAGGATAAATTTTATTGCAAATTACAACAATGGATATGATTTGGCAATCATGGTGGTCACAAATCATATTATATTATGATATTTATTATCATCAAGCGTCATCGTCATCGTCAATCAACATCGTCGTCATCAATCGCCATCGTCATCAGCATCATCAATCATCATCGTCCATCATAATAATACTAATCATCATCGATCGTATTTATTTTAATTAAACATCTTTAACGAGGGAAGCCCATCTCAGTGCACCTCACTGCGCTTTCAGAGGTCCATCAGTATAGCATTCTCATTGTCAAACTTCGATGTTTCATTATTTTCATTGTTATTGTCACCATCATCACTGCCATAGTTCATCTCCATCTCCATTAATAAGTCACAAAAATATCCTCCGGACACATCACCTCAACTCCTGCGCGCAGCGTGTGTATACAAACAGGCCGAAATATGGATATGACATATTTTTGCTTCCTAAGGGTTTGTAGAGATGAGCTGTTCACAGCGTGTCACAGCGTCAGCAGGGATTGAGTTTCAGTCCCTTATGGTTGAGACAAAGAAAGAAATCCTGGAAGGCTCTGGCTTTAATGGCTATTTGGAGTTGAACTTCTGGTTGTTGGTCCTCAAGTAACCTCTTATTCCGCTGTCACATAATTAATGAGTGGAATTCCACTAACCCATTCTCAGTTTATATAACATACTAGCTTCTGCCTGCTTCCTCTATTTTGAAGTGTACCCATTCAAAGGTCTTTCAGAAGGCGGGCACTGTCCCCAGGTTCTCTTTGTAATTTTCCCGTGCGAATGCTGCCTGTCGTTGAACCCGTTCTAGAGTGTTTATGTTCTGTTTCGAGAAAGGATCCCATGCTGATGAGGCGTATCTAAAATGGTCTAAACTAGGAGGTCTCAAATAGGCAGTAGTCCTTCACCTTCTCTATTACAGTTCCACAAATTCCTAATGTATTTGAAAATATGAACTCCTCCCAGAAAAGGTTAAATGAACACTATTCAGACCTGGTTGCACAAATTTATATTCATCTGGGATGCGGGCGGATTTCTTTTTCCAACTGTCATGGTACTCCACCATTTGCTGGGTTGAAGTTCAATGAGCCAGGTGTCTTGCAAACTTATTCTTTTCCATTTTTTTCCAACTCAACTTTGCAGGATGTTTATTATCATATCAGAGCTTTTAGAGATTGGAGTATAAAGCAAACACTCATCTGCGAAGAGTCTGGTCTGGTGAAATGATGTATTTGGCAAATCGTTAATAGATAGCAAGACCATAGAGTGGACTAGTCACTGTGCCCTGTGGAACTCTCCAATGTACCGAAATGCTGGAAATGACGTTTGACCATCAATAACCTACCACCTGTGAGTACGGCCCGTCAGAAGGTTGTTGACCCAGGTTGATATTGCTTCACCTAGTCCATAATATGGTGTGGTACCTTATCAAAGGCCTTTTTGAAATCAAGGTCTGCTATAAATATCGGACCAATTGTTGTTTGTTGAGTCTTTACTTTTTTCATGGAGGGTGAGAATAATTTTTGGGTTTTCAGTGGACTTTCTTGATCCGGAACCATGTTATAATCTGTTAAATATGATGTTTCTTCTCCGGGGGGGAGATGATCCATAACATGGCTGTGAATGACTTAGTCAAAACCCTTACAACACGGAGTGCGGTGACATCAGTCCGGTATTTGCGCTGGCAGCATGAACGACTTTCCCTTTTTATAGATTGCAGAATGTTTTGCATCTTTTCCACATTCTTGAGGAACCCACCGACCGTGTTTTATTGTACGATGGATAAATCTTGTCGGGTGGAAGCTAGTTGATCACGCTCCAAGTCGCAAGAACCACGGTGGTATTTCGTCTGGCCCCTGGGCTTTATTTGGCTGAAGTTCTCTAATAAGCTTCGCGACTCCATCCTTGGTTATGTTAAGAATTCGCTAATCTCTGGTCTAACGGCTGTGCCAATGTTGGAAGATCCCCGGGTGGGTCCTTGGTAAACACCCTCTGAACTGTTCATTCAAATATCTGCCTCCCTTTAACATCACTACTATCTTGCCATCCGTCTCAAGATTCTGCCACACCCGGGTATCTGCTCAGTTTCTTAATGAAAGACCATAACTTCTTTGGCCTTCTTAATAGCTGGACCCAAAGGTTTCTCTGATTTAATTGATCTAGTTTTTAAAGGAGTTTAGGGTATTTCTCTTCTGCAAGTTCAGGGAAAACATCCCAATCCCATCACTACCGGACTTGAAGCTTTATTGTATCAGCGTTGCTTCTTTTTAAAAAATTACCATCCGTCCTTCATTGTCTGTCAAACATGGCAAGTGGAAAGCGGCTGGGTGGTAACTTATTCGGGGACAAATTTCTCCATAAGTGTGTTAAATATCACCTAGTCGTTACATTTTTCTGAAACTGTCCTTCCCCTCAATGTTTGTGAAACGATCTTCCGCCCCCTCAATAGTTATTTTATCATCGGACGAGTTATTTTTATCATCGTGGCATCGTCTCATTATCATTTTCCAAATGTAAAAAACCCCAGCTAATATAATTCACTATACCAGAGTAAATATACACAGGTTTATTTCAGTCGAATACGTATTCGACTCCTTAGACATGTTAGAACACAGCGAATCAAACATTTAAGGTTTTTGCAACTACATGTCAAGCACACACGATGCAGTGGTCAGTTTGAATACGAAAGGTTGTTTCTTTTTGGTATTGTCGATACCTCTCGTCGTCAGTTTAAGAAACCATTCAACGTCTTTAATGATACACCCTTAAAAAGCAATGTCCTTTAATTTATTTAAATTACAACAACTTACAACAAACAAACGATTCATAAGTAACTCAAACTTTCAACTTCGTTTTCCTTCATGAACTGCAGTTATCTGATTTGCATATGCAGAACCCCACGATAGATTCAATAATGTAATTCGACTATAATCTTTCACAATTTACCTGAGTCTATCATATTATGTAAACAATTCCCATATTCCTATGAAATAGAGTTGTCCACCAAACGCAAGCCGGGTACTTTAAAGGTCCAGGGCCCGATGCTAATAGCCTCGTTCCCCAGGGACCCCAAGATTTTACCTAACCGGATTGGTTCAAAATTTTGGTATCAAAGTTTTTCCATTTGTCCCTGTGAAACTTAGGGCTAAAGGATGTTTGGTTTGGATGTTTAGCGAAAATTTACCCATTTTGGTCGAAACCAATATTAATTTTTACACATACTCTATGGGGATTACAAATCACGTTTTAGTTCTCACATCAAAACATGTGCAATATCGGCGAGAAACTTGTACAGATAGGGTTTGGTGTGAAGGCCATTCTATCAAGATGAAACTTTATAAACTAAATCGGGGGCGGGCCATCCCCTTTTTACTAAAACGACAAAGTTCAAGATTTGACCCCAATTTGATTGCCAAAATAGGGAAAAATATTTAGCGGTGAAAAAAAATCGAACTCTATTGGTAAAATATATGTAGTTTGGTGATTTTGCAACGTAAATACTACGGAGCCCCGGAAGGGACATTTATTTTTTTTCTATGATTTATCTGCAGATATTTGGATTATCTCAGATCAATTCTGTAGATAATTTGATTATCTCCGAGATCTTATTGATTTTCTGCGATTTTATCACAGAGCCTTTGATTTCCGCAGATCTTTTCAAAAAGATCTTTCAAATTCCGCAGATCTTTCAAAGATCCGCAGATCTTTCAAAGATCGGGCAGATTTTACAAAGATCCGCAGATCTTTGAAAAGATCCGCAGATCTTTGAAAAGATCCGCAGATCTTTGAAAAGATCCGCAGATCTTTTTAAAGTATATCGCGTAGTGCAATAGACTGCTACAGAATATTCCCTTTGAATGGCGGGCTGCATATAAGCCTGCATGGGAGCTTGAGTTCTTTTTAATGGTCACAGGTATGTTCATGAATTAAATCTTCTAATTCACATATTAATAGTCAATTAATTGCAGATCATCATCTATTGTTTTGCTTGAAAGGGTATAATAGTCAGTGAGAGTGGGAAAATTGCATTATTGAACTTAATATGATTCGTCCGATACGAAATCTCTAGGTTAACCATAGGGGATGACCATAAATGATAATACCTTAAAGGTCCATGGCCCATCGCTATGCCTCGTCCCCATGACCCCAGATTTTACCGGAAGTGGTCGGAAATTTTGGATATCATAAGAAAGCTACTATTTTTCTAATGCCAAACCCTTGAAATCTTAGGGCAAAGGATGGTTTAGCTTGGAAAGGTTATGAGCGAAAATATGGAACATTTTGGTCGAGCCAATATTAATCTTACACAATACTCTATGGGGCTTACAAATCACGTTTTTAGGTCTCACAATCAAACGGATTGAAATCTCGGCGCGAAATTTACAGATGGATTTTGGGGTGAAGTCCATTCTCTGAAGGATGAAAAACTTCATCCACTTTTAAAAAATCCGGGCCAATCGGCCTCCCCTTGTACTGATCTTACAATGTAAATTTTTTTAAATAATTCATAAAAACGTTTTAATCAAATCCCCAGAAAGCAGATACCATCGTTACATTTGAAGAGAATTTATTCCACAAGTTATGTTGGTAGGCCTGAATAAGAAAAGGAGCTTTTGGTTGAAGATGAGTTTTTTTTTACTGAATTAATCAGCAAGATTATGCCATTTGGTTCTTGACATTTTTTGGTAGTATAATAAATGTAAATGATGAAAATTTCACTCTCAAAAGAGTGCTATGCTTTGTAAAAAAGAACGAATTTCCACTCAACAGAGCAAAAATCACTCCAAAAAGAGTGGATTTCCCTCTTTTTGATGGAGTTAAACATACCAACACCTTTGAGGAGTTAAACGAAGGACACGCGAAAACGAGTGGAAAACCCCCCACTTTTTGAGTGGAAATTTTCTCTTTGAAAGTACCAAACACTCATTTTGGAGTGGGTTTAACAGGGTTTCACGTCTTTTTTGGGAAGGGTGGGTGTTGGTGTGAAAGAAGGATGGCTGTTTGCTTGTTGGGATGGGTGAGTGTTGTTGGGTGTTAGGGTGTTGGAACGGGGTAGGGTGTTGGGGAGGGCGTTTTGGGAGGCGTGGGATGTTGGGTGTTGGAGAGGGGAGTTTGGGCGGGGGTGGTGTTGAGAGGGTGGGTTGTTGGGGAAAGTGGGGTGTTGTTGCGTGTTGGGGAGGGGGTGAGGTGTTGTTGGGTGTTGGAAAAGGGGTAGTTGGTGGGGAAAGGTGGGGTGTTGGGAGTGGATGGGGTGTGGTGGGGAATGGGGTTGGGGTGTTGGGCGAAAGCCACGGACTTGTGGTTCAGAACCGCCTTTGTATTGACCCTCTCAAAGTTCTAACAGGTTGGTCTAAAAATGTTATTTTGACCTTGTTTTAAATTTTCCACCGGTAAATAACTTTTTGAACATATTGGACCCGCCAGATGACCCCTGAGAGAGTACAAAAGTTCAAAAGAAAGAGGACGACAAAAGAAAGAAAGAAAGAAAGGAAGAAAGGGCAAAAGAAAGAAAGAAAGAGCAACGAAAGAAAGGGCAAAAACGAACGAAAGAAATGGCAAACCGAAAGAAAGGCAAAAGAAATAAAGAAACTAGACTGGCAAACTCAAGACAATAAATGGGAAAGAAAGACAGGTGACAGAAAGAAATAACTACGGAACGAATTAAGAAATAAAGCAATAAAGATTGATTTTCATTTGCTTCATTTGAACTTTGGTTCCTTTGACCTTTTGGGTTGAGACTACAGATCAAAAATGTATTTGGCCACTTTCAGCCATCGCTGCAAACCATAGTGCACAATCACCTAATCCTGCACTACGTGGCCAAATCATACAATATTTATGGGTTTTTTTTCGGGTTTTTTTCGGTAAATTGACAGCAGTTTTCTGAACCCAAAATAAAGTCCAATGACACCAAATAAACATCTTTCTAAAGCTTGATTATAACCTTAAACAAACCAATGCAAACGTTTTGAGAGAATTAATTTTTTTAGTATTTTTAACAAATTATGTTACACTCTCAGGAACTTCTTAACAAAGGGCAGCAAAAATGGTAATTAGCCCAAGTGGTTTTAGGTAAATTTTACCAAACATTGAGGCAAAATTCGTCCCAATATAATATGCTATAGATATTTACATGTACCCAACAAAATGGGTACATTTACCAACGTTTGTGCTGTTAATGTGTTAAATTAGCGACCGTTCTGAGAGTGTATTACCCACCCAATCGAAGACGGTTTGAAAATCCTATATGATTATAAGTTAATGCGTTTGATAACTGTGGTTCATTGTGTTTTCATTTTTCAAGTTATTTTATTCTCACCACATCTTCAGTGATTTAACAAAACAAAATTAAATACAATATGATATTAAAAAACAAAATACAATTGTTTGAAGACAGAATGACATATATGCAATTTGAGCTAATGAAGTCAAGATATTACCAGATAAATTAGCATACATAACAAGCTTATTAGATTAGGAATTTAAGTCATTAGGCTATCGTTATAAGTGGTAAATAATTCCTTATAAGAAAATTGGAGGAAGATGGGTGTGGGAGAGGCATTAAGATCAAGTGATCTTTAGGATTTTGAACCCCACCCTAGTGGGAGATATACCTTATTTGTGAGCAGCAAGTGTGAGACAAATCAAGAACAAGGAACAGAACAAGACAAATAAAAACAGGACAGAACAAACAGGACAGAACAGGGGTAACAAGATGAATCCATTGATATAAATAACACCAGGGTAAGAACAATGGGGCAACTACACGGCAGCGCAGATCCAGATCGGATCCGTTTCCCCGAGATCCAAATCAAAGGGAGACCGTTTATAGAACTCCTACTCGGCGCAGTGAGTGCGAAAGACCGGCGACCTTTCCGAATCGTAAAGTGTACGTATGCGACTCGTAACCTTGGTAATCGAAGATACTTTACGCGTAACCTAAAAGTACTGGCGCTTAAAGTGTCAGCGATACTAAACCAAGCGTGTACACACCATGTAAGCGTTGCAGATCTGGATCAATTTTGGCCGTTGCCCGTGTAAGAGACGCAAACTGGATACGAGATTGGATCCGATCTGGATCCGATTCTGGATCTGCGCTGCTGTGTAGATTGCCCCATAGAAGTAAAGATGGCAAAGTTGATGTGAGTTATCTGTATGAAAAAAAAAAAAATCAGAAATAGTGGCACGAACTGGGGCCTACAGAAATGATACGATGCTGGAAATTGAATTGTTCCTTCTCTCGTCCCGATAATAAATTGGTGAATATAATTAGTATTATTATATGGTGCTCACATATATAATTAGATTAAAAATTATGTACAGAAAGTCAAACTAGATTTGTCTATAGTCTGGTCGATAATTACTTTCCTAACGCTTTTGTTTACCATATGTTTTCGTTATTTACAAAAAACCCAGAACCCACATAGATTGGGAGCTCAGCGAGACTGGGTTCTTCATAAAATGTCACACAAATAAACGAATATTATAGTTTATTGATGACTGTAATAAATTTTTATCCTAATTTAAAATATGATTATTAACAGTTGCGCATTTAAAATTTCACATCATCCACGTAGGGTTTTGAGTGGGGCGTGGATGGGGGCTGGAGCGGTGAGTGTGTGGGGTGTGGGTGTGGGTTTAAAATGGGTGTTTCCATAAGGTGACAACCTTTTCTGACATACTTTTCTGACACCCTATGAATATCTGAAACCTTAAAACGGAATAAATCCGACACTGTTTTGTGGTTTATTCCGTTAAGGTTTCCGAATTCATAGTGTGTCAGAAAAGTATGTCAAATAAGGTGTCACTTATGGAAACACCCTGTTAGGAAATCACTAGTTTCCTATGGGCCATTTTTCAACCCACGTTTGCTTTCAAACATCAATATGGTTAAGCAATGCAAGCCAAACTTCAGAATTATTATGGGGTTTTTGGGTGACCGTTCTTCACATGTGGTTAATTAGAAAACAGTTTACAATGTTAAAAAATCGGGTCCCTACCTTTAAAGATAAACGTTTTCTTCTTTCAAGATCCTTTTCACTGTCAGTGGGTCGGGTGGAGTTTGGATAGGGTTAGGGGATAGGTTTTTACAAATATATGAAATGGGAAGGGACCGAGAAGCCCCTGTCACTGGCTGCAACGTCCTAACCTACGGCCCCAGCGATACTGTAAAGTATCGTGTAAAGCTTTACAGTCGGACCAGATATTTCGAAATATTATTTTTTTTGTGAAGAATAAAAAATATTCAACAAACGAAAGATAGTAACCTAACATTCAACAATTCCGAAATTTGAGATGATCGATTGTTCTTTTGAATACAGTACATTTTAATGTGTAGTATTACGTACGTCCCATAGATACTGTGTATAACAAAAATTCCGGATCCAGTATTTTATTACCAAGTTGTGATTTTCTATAAATTGAAGGAATTCTGATTTAACCTTAGCAATTTCACACAGTGCGGTGTATATGGACAAGCATTATGTCCATGTAAAAAACACGATTTTTTTGGAAATTGGAGGGCGCCCCATCCTCAGGAAATCCTGAGTCGGCCTTTAAAACAAGTCACTAACCTCCGCTCTATTTCGTACAACTATAACCATAGCCATAATCAGATCTCCTTATGTTTTTCTTATATTCTCTTTTTCACGGAATTATGACCCTTATGTTTTTTCGGAGTAATGACCCTTATTGTATTTGCGGAGTGATGACCCTTTTGTTTTTTCGGAGTGATGACCCTTAGGATTTTCGGAGGAATGACCCTTATGTTATTTTCGAGTAATTGGCCCTTATGTTTATTTCGCGTGATGACCCCTTCGTAATAATGTCGTCATAATATTTTCGGAATAATGACTCTTCGGAAAAAACGACCCTTGTGTTATTTTCGGAGTAATGACCCTTAGTTATTTTCGGAATAATGACCCTGATGTTATTTTTCGAATAATGACCCTTCGGAATTATGACCCTTAGTGTAAATTTCGAAAAATGACCCTTCGACTAATGACCCTTCGGAATACTGATTCGGAGACCCCCGAATAGGTGGGATACCGATTTAATTACAAATCCCTTTTAACGACTAATACACAATTGAAGCATTGCAGTTCACGGGTATAGTTTCGTAATTACCAACATTCTGTGTATCTGTGTCTCTTTGCAAAAAATTAAAAAAAAATGGAAAATTGGGCGCGCTCTTCAAAAAAAATGTGCTATTATTATTGCTTAGTCACAAAACCACCGATTTGTGAAAAATGCGAGGATTGGCGGAAATACACGCAAATTTTGTCCTAAAATCTGAACCACGAGGACCACCAGAAAGTGTCTGAATCATTTGTTTAGGCGTCTACAGTTACTATTCCTTAAAATACAAATCAAAAAATGAACGGTGACCCTCTGCAAGAAC
Organism: Ophioderma brevispina; assembly: GCA_023653785.1. Classification (NCBI taxonomy): domain Eukaryota; kingdom Metazoa; phylum Echinodermata; class Ophiuroidea; order Amphilepidida; family Ophiodermatidae; genus Ophioderma; species Ophioderma brevispina. Next base: position 22,343 of record JAMKCH010025447.1, read on the forward strand.
GAACGTAAGAAGACCGAAGGATAATCCCCAGGGATTATCCTTAAGTGGATTTAAGAGACATGCTAAATGCCTATTGAATTCGGCGGTTGTAAATACATCTGACGGGGCCGCCATATAACACCGACGTGTGAAGTGTTACGGTCCACGTGTGCCGTCGCTTGTTGCCTAATTTGGGATTGGTTAATGTCGGTAATTTTCGCAGTAACAGGCGATGCGCTCTACCCTTAGATTTCGGCATGCGGATACGGGGTGCCGTAACAGTCCGGTGGTGGGGAAGTGAGTTCACGGATAGCGCACACCACGTATTACCGCCTATGTCGACAGTTCTGCAGTTCAAGAAAGAGTTAAAGGAGGAGTATCAACGGCAGGAAAATCAACCCACCGGTTTTTTCTGTCCCGAAAGTGTAGGAAAATGTGCGGAATAAATACTTAGAAAAAAAGAAATCACACCCCTACCACGTACCAACCCCCCAAAGCAATAATAATACAGTTCCGATACCCTCCCGCCCAAAAAAGAACCCCCCACTCCTATCCGCTCCCAAAAAGAAATAACACCCCAACCCCCCGCAAAAAAATTCCATTCTTAAAAAAAAAAAAAAAAATACATTTCCCATTTCCGAAAAGAAATGAACAATTATTGGTTAGGAACATTCACTCTCAACAACTTCATCAAAACAAATAAAAAGGCTGTAATATCATGACTACTGACACTATTTGATTAACATTTGACTGAGATGCGGTCTCCTCTTATCTGAACATAGGTAATTGAATAGGTAATTGCGACTTAATCTAAATCCTTATTAATGTGACTTATCTTATGAGGTAATAGTTCGGTCTTGGACAGTTCTGTCTGTGCAAGGGAATGCCAATGACCTCTTAGTCATTTGTTTATTTTTATATAAAGGCTTTTATTTTGCGGTGCATTGCCCCCATAGATGCTTATGCACTTGTCAAGTTTAATCCCGGCCCTGGGGGTTCCCGGGACTAGCGGGACTTGCCAGGAATGTACATTTTGCGTCGTGACACCCCCCGCCTTTTCACCCGTAAATGAGCACGAAATCATTCCCGGGTCGCCCGGGCTTACCATTTTTTGTACAATATCTCCGCTATGTCCCGGCCCCTGCTATCCGGGCTTCGGTGTGACAATCTCCGTATATTCTCGGCCGATGGGCGGAGACTGCTTTAAAACTCTGTGCAATCCCGGCTCGGTCCCGGCTTTGCGACAACAGGTCTAAATCATACTACATTTTGATCGCCAGAGTGTCAGAACCGAGCCGAAATTTCACCACAACGGAAGTTATGTTTGAGAACAAACCTCGTAGAAGTTGGTTTGTTAAAAAAAATCCACATTATCATGGCGATATACGACCACTAAACATAGCAGAGTATCTCTAACAAAAAAACCCTGCATCATATCTGCCAACGGAACTTCAGCCAACCGCAAGATCATCATGGTCGTTTTGTCGGCCTACTCTTGATAGTGACTTGCTAAAATAAACTTGAATATATGCCCATGCCGAACTCTGTCAGTGGGTATCAATATATTGCGCCCCTGGCCATGGAGGCACTTAAGCATCTTTGTTGGAAATGCGTGATGGATTTGCATAGATTCGCAGAGAGTAACAAAGCGAAAAACGTGCATAAAACACAGCATTTATTTGTTTCCATCTGTCCATAGCGATTCAATATTTTCATTTTTCATATTAAATGCCCCCGCGTTTTGTGCAATGAAATGACAATAATCCTGCCATTTATCAAGAAATATCAATAGCTTTCACACCTAACGGTGATTTTATGAATAAATGAACTCAGACAAACTTCTATAATTTAATTGTGATTCAGTTGAATATTAATTTTTTAAAACATTTACTGTTCATTTTTTGATGTTTTTCTGGCGATGTACGTTTGAAACTATTGATCCCCGGATGAGTTCATATCTGACCGTGCGTTGCGACGACGTGCGTGTGGGCTACTTGTATAGCTTGCCTTTCACGACATGAAGAGATCGTACTGCAATGGTAGCTATAAAATGGTGATATTTACGATTTGACGGGTCGATACTGCTCACTGATACTGATAGCCTGGTTTTATAAGGTGTGACACATGCGTTAAAGTCCCCGTTATGTTCCCGGCGGGGCCGGGAAAATTTTTTGTACCTCCCGCTTTAAGTCCCAGTATCATCAATGAATGTTCCCAGCAGGGCGGGGACAAGCTACGTACATTCCCGCCAAGTCCCGGCTACATCCCGCCGGCTCGGTGCAATACTTTTTGGTACAAGTGCCCGTCTCTGTCCCCAGGACATATACCCCGCTATGGCCCCGGGACCCCCCAGGGCCGGGATTGAAAATGACAAGTGCATTATATGGGCCCTGTCACTTCATAGCCGCTGTGATATACATGAGCTATCGCCTCAAAGATGTTTCTCATTTTATTTACTTTATTGTATTATAGATCTATGCAGAACATAATGCATAATCGCCGTAATCAATTTTATTATAGTAAACATTTTTACGAGTACCGGCCGTACTATCAATATTTATAATAGTAATATTTTTACTATAATGAAGATATTTATTTTGTCATGGATGACTTTCTTTGGTGTATACACTATGAGGTAATGCATGCTTATCTACCAGGCTCAGTTCAGTAGCTATGAATGCACATGTTACAACAGCTGATCATGCATGATCTGGGTATCATAAATCATAAGATTCTGGGTTATCCATAAATGCATATTATATAACCTCATATATATTACTTTCATCTGATTGGGTTAAAAGTGGAGGCATACATTCAACTAGCTTCAAGGATTGACCCAAAAATGAACTATGCCCTGGGAGAGCGGGAATCTCATTCATGAACTAGGCCCGGGACACTCTTCCAGCATCGAGACTGCCGCTACGGACTTATCCATCCGTATTTTTGAGTGTACATATGGAAGCTAGTGTAAAGATGCATAAGCGCGAACTCCCGGGTTCACATTTCTGTGTGTGAAGCAGGCGATCGCTTTTAGGGAATTTTTGTTCACATTTACCCCAGCACAGGGCTGGTCCAGAAGCCGGTGCAAACAACACGACAAGGGAAACGAAATGGCTGAATCACAGCCACGCTTTGCGCTTGTAGATGACGAAGGTCTTAAATGAATCATAAAACGCAGATGATTACTGCTAATACCAAACGGCAGGTTAAATACGCCGTAGAAGATAGTCGAGGATTATTTGACAGCGGTGACGACAATTGCATGCCGTGGAGAAAGGTTGCCGAATTCGGAGTTCGATGACTAAAAAAGTGCTACGCATCTTGCCGACAGAAAAATGGCACTTTGGATAGCAAAAAGTCGATGATGGGCGATCGTTTTGGACTCCAACGTCACTTCCTCAAAACAAGGAAAGTTGATAAATAGTCATAAGATTTTGCTACTTCGTCACGAGTTTCAAATGTTCTCAGCAACCTGAAACAGCAAGGTAAAAGGGGGGGCTTTAGTAAGGGTGTTGTAACGCACAAAATACCATATCGCCAGAAGACATGGCTTAATTTCAAGAGTCACTGGAGTTGAATGAGCCAACAAGGTCTACAGGACAAGGTGTTACTGGATATAAACGCTGTACTTTTGCCAATCGTGCAGAAAGAACTTACGAGACATGATGCGACTTTTTAAAAAATGTTGACATGGAATTGAAGAAGTGGAACTTTGGAATTTAACAAACTTGTTACGGTTCGCGTTTTGCTGTTTATTAATTTTGGATTGTTTTAATTGGGAACAACTTAGAAGTTGGATCCTGATACCTATCGTATGTTACAACACAATTGTTTTTCTTAAACCATGGCCCTAATCATATTAGGCCTATGTTAAAGAATCTTTGGGCTTAGAATGTCTTTTACTCATCAGATGACCAGAATCTATATATTCGGTAGCTCAAAAAATATGACTGCTTTTTATTCGGCACATGGTTGAAACTATAGGTCCTCGGTGATCTCGAAGACCATCTATGGCCCCTCGGCTACGCCTCGGGGCATAGTATGGGTTTGAGATCACCTTGGGCCTATAGTTTCAACCCTGCCCCTCATAGCAGTCAATATACTAGTCTTTGTCAAAGACGCCTCGCATTTTTTATATATCCACCAACCGCAAGCGCGCCGAATGCGCGTTTCGAACGCCGAAGCGTGAGGCGAGCGGAGCGAGGCTTCTTTGCGCAAATTGGTATTACCCTGTGCAAGCATAATGTGTCAATCAAAGTATGGTCGTCAATCGTAACTCACCGCCCAATTTCATCGATGACAACGTTTTCATATACTTGTCAATAATCGATGACGTCGCCCGTCAAAATTACCATATCGTTTTTTGCCCAGCCTATACGCATACGATTCAAGCCAAATAGTTCACTCGAAACGAATTCTTGAAGCTGCGAGTGCGAGTGTATTCCGTACTGAGATGAATGGCAGATGGGCTAGTTGTTGCCCAGCTCTGCAGAAATAAAGGTCCCCAGTAAAAATTTATTCCCACCTTCCCTGCCAAACACACTAATATAGACTAGACTGGGGCATACGTCGGTCATTTGATCAATATATCGTACTGCAGTGCCCCGTTCAAAATTGCCACTCACAGACAGACATGACAAAAGTGATTTTGAACATTAAAATTAAGAATTGATGATCCTGAACCCCGCGTATCATCATTCCACGCAAAATGTGACATGAGGCGAACATCCCAAAATCAAGCCAGAAATAAGTCTATTTCACACAAATTGCCCGCCGAGAATCTAGGGGACACGCACCTCCTAGTCTAGACATGAACTTACCTCGGGAACTACCATGATCATATGAATGATTTGACAAGGCAGCACCTCAACCTCTGCACATTAAAGGCTAAACTTTCGGCCGAACCATGGCAAGGCTGAACGATGCAATGAACCTACGTGTTACTACAATACAAATCGTTCACTACATGACTGAAATTCACATTAAAGCAATATTAGCACATTTTTTTTGAAGCGGGCGCGGCCCCCATTTTAAAAACAATTTGAGATTTTACACGGTGGCATTGGTAACTGTCTAGTAAACTATTAACCTGTTTGATGGTTAAGCTCGAAATTATCTATGTGTCACAAACGAAGAATTTTGTACTAGAATAATTTATTCTCGGGGATCCCCGATAATAATTCAACGCTGCTGGAAACGGCCTTCCAATGTGAAAATAGCCGGGAAATAGCGCCATGTACGTGTCTACGCTTATCCATTAGTTGTTTTTATTGTTTCATTCCCGTCAAATTAGAGGTTATGTTCTCGAGGTGGCACTATCTCATCATGCACGGATAAACGGACTCATTTCAGCTCTGCCGTTAAGTCTCAATCTGGATCCCAATTCTAATTACAAAATCGCTTATTTTGTGATAAAATACGAATTTTTTAGCATTCTCGTTCGCAAGGTATGTTTTCCTGACAATTACCAACGTAAGTGTGCAAAATATCAAATTTTTGAAAATTGGGGTGCGCCTTCAAAAATGTGCTAATAATTGCTTTATAGTAAAAACGTATCACATCATTACACGTAGCGTAGCTTCAAATACTGCTCATAGTCCTACTCAGCTGCAGAGTACGCTTCTAAGAGATTTTGGCCCGAAAATTATGCTCCGGACAGCGCTCCAGGACCAATATGCTCCTGGATCAGTGGTCCTGGAGCAGCTGGTCCTGGATCATATGGTCCTTGAAGCATAAATAATCTGGAAAAAAATATTTCCTAAGTCAAATATGCTCCATGTATCCATATTTGAATACGCAAATGGTCCGGGAGCACATACGCAAATATGCTCCTGGAGCAGTGGAGACATATATTCAAGTCAAATACTGCTCCAGGAGCATATTTGCCTATGCTCCTGGACCATTTGCGGATTCAAATATATGCCTCCTGGTCCTGAGCAGCTGGTCCTGGAGCATATTTTCGGGCCAAAAATCTCTTAGAAGCGCAGAGTACCGTAGCGTCATCTAGCTCGAATAATCCTACAACACCACCGGATCCTACAAAGGTGAAAACGATGCATGTAATTCCATATCCACCTGATTTTCACCGGCCCGGCCGTTTCCACAGCAGCAAGAGTGTTCGGGCCATTTTAACATTCGCAGCTAGGCGGTATTAGTGATCCTGGCTGTATGCGCTTTGTTTTGAATCCGTTACCAAAATCCCCATAATTGAATGGTTATTGCTCAGTTCAATAAACTCTTATTATGGGAACTATTTAAGCGAAAGATGGACCATCAGCATTGACAATAAACATCGTATTATAGTTCGAGAAAAATAACCCGAAAATCAATGAGTAAAAAAGAAAGGGAAAATTGCGAAAAGGCTTTGATTACACCCGAAACTTTTGAGCCGGTCCAGATAGGGGCGGACTCACACAAATTGAAAAAAATAATCAAAGGCCTGATAAAAAGGCTAAAATTTCATACTAAAAATGACAGGGTGGTTTGTATTTGCTCAATAAATGGTGAATGAAAGCTATGAAACTGCGCCAGGGGGAATTGAGATTATTAGCTGATAGTGATAGGGACAATGATAATTATCTCGAAAAAGAAGCGGCGGATTGCAGATTATTCGCAAATAAAGATGCACAATCTAAGTAGACCAAATACAAAAACCCTTACATCAAACAATGTTGGATTTACGCAGGACGACCAGGGATCAAGTCTTGGATCCATAGGGTCCCAAACTCCTTAACATGTTTAACTTACATAAACTTACATAATACATTGTGTTTGATTTTGCTTGATTAAGGACGCCAAGATATTTGTCTTAAAACACATACGAAGGCATGGCCAGGAGGGTGTTCTGTGAGGTAAACAAAAAGTTGCCAAGAATTGCTTTGGTTTTAAGAACTGGACAAACAAAGCTTTGGACTTAACCACGTGTCAGTGTTTAGATCAATGGAAAATTTCGGTTCACCTTAAGACCAGCAACCAGTGGTTGAGTTTAAATAAATAAATAAATGAAAAAAATAAATAAATAAATAAAGTAAATGTATTTTTTTTATTTTTTTTACATTTACATAATTATACATAAATACATACATACATACATACATACATACATACAACATTACATACATACCTACATACATTACATACATTACATGTACATAAATAAACGATCTATGTTTTGTTGTTCCATTAATAGCACTAACATATTTTTTGTAAAATGCAGGCATATAAAGCTGGTTTGACTGAAAAGTTTTTACGTTTGGAGATCATAGCTTGGTATACAGATCATTGGTGGGCTAAGAAGATGAGAGCATTGATGACGCAGAGCAAATGACAGAAGCGAGTCAGGGGCTTATATCTGCATCGATGCATTTTACTTGGCGACCCTAAAGATTAACACGATAGCTAAATTGTAATATTATATTATGAGGTGTCTTGAATAAATTAACATTTTGTATTCCACCAAATGTTTAATAACATAGATCATGAGAGAGTGTCCTAGCTGCCATGTCAACATGTACGGAATAAACCGTGACCGTGTACACGAGGCTATAGGGTATAGTGCTGAAAACAACCGATGCTTTACAGTAAACAATGGAGAAAACACAATACGTAGGACACTCAGGAAAACGTATTTCACACACCGGATAAAACCAATGGACACTAGAAAAATACAGTGCAATTTACACTCCAATACCACTCCAAAGACACTGTATTATCTAATTGCCATCTTAGCTAGTTCTGCAAGCCCCACCGTCGCATTTTTTTGTTTTTCTTGGCGAACACATAAAAAGCTACAATCAGAATAATACAGTAAATAGCTCGACGAGTGAGTACTATATAGGTTAGGCACGCATAACTAATATTAGCTTTGATCCCGTAACTCACCACTTCGAACTTTGGTATCACCGTAGAACCATTGTATTTTTAATTTTACAAACTGCTACAATCTTCCAGGTGTTATCACCGCCATGAAGCTCCCGATTTAGATCGATATAATTGTTTATGACGTAAAGCACAAAATAAGACTAAAAATACCTGTCTTTGATCAAGAAAAAAAATAAACCTCGCCGGCAATTTTCCGAAGGGGTTCAGGTTTGCGTCCCAAAATGACCAATATCAACATTATGAATTCATGAAAATCATTAAAAATCGAAACATTTTAAGTATGATGGTAATACTGAAAGATATAGGGAATTAAGTCGGGTAAAAGCATTGGACTTTTATTAAGACGGCACGATCAAGAAAAAGGCCGGCCAGATACGTTACCCAGATACGTTACTTAAACGTAGGTAATATACTAAAAATCGGATGTGTTTAGCAGAGGGGGGGGGGGTGTGCAGCGGTTTAGTAGGTAACGTATCTGGCGCGGCATGAACGTAACAGGAGGGATTCCTTTCATTACCAGGCCTGGAAATTGTTACTTTAAAACCAGATTTTTATGCAAAACATGTATAATATAACATGACATATGCTTGATTTATCGCATATTGGAAACATTCTTCTACCGTTATTTGGCCAATATTTGAATACATTCAAATTTGGTAACGTATCTGGCTGAAATATTGCAATTTCAATTCAATTCAATTCAATTCAGATAATTTATTTCCACATACATGACAACATTAAACAAATATATAAATACCATAAACACGTATAATATAACAATGATGTGGAGGAGAAGACCAAAAGGCCAAGAAAGGCCAGAAGCGGTCACCCCCCAAATTAAAACTTAACTTGTTCTTATAAAACATTTGTAAACATAAAAGAAAAGAACTTATATAATACAATCAAACAAAAGACAGGCCTCTCAGAGAGCTCTTACGAAACTTTAATAATCCAATATTATGTGTTTTGAACCCCCCAAAAACTTTATAATGAGGGAATAATAGATGCTGCTAATAATGTCACCATTGTTACCTGATGATTATGACGTTCTGTGTAGGCGAGCAGGGACACATTTTAAAGAACGGATTCTGGGCTTGCGACAGGCCGAAAAACCAAGAATTAGCATCTTCAGCATTATTGTTTGATACTTTCTTGCCCGTTTACAACTTCTAGTCCAGATCTTTTTGAAGTGTAATTTATTTTAATAAGCATTCATTCTTAACAAGCAAACAGGCTTTAAACTGTGTATGAATGTTGGTGACACAAAAAAATAGTTTTTGAACACTTTATCGGAGAATGGCCCCTCAAGCTCCTACTTTGAGTTCAGCCTCCATGTGGACACAACTTAAAGGCTGACTCAGAGATTTCCCGAGAAGGGCGCCCTCAATTTTCAAACAAATTGTGTTTTTTGCATATACATAATGCTTGTCCATTACACTAAACATTGTGTGAAAGCTCAAAACGAAGTTCTTCATATAGAAAATCACAACTTTGTTATAAATTTCCGGATCCGGAAATTTAGTTATACACAGTATCCTATGGCACTTTGTACTACACATAAATGTTTACTGCATGGAAACGAAAAATTCGATGAATCTCAAACTTGGAATTTGACATTTTAGGGGAGGTGACTATCTTTAGTTCTAGTTGACTATTTTCAATAAATACACAAATATTATATTTCAAAAATCTCTGAATCAGCCTTTAACTTTACCGAATATTTAATATTTAATGATTTATTCCAAAAGGAAACGAAGATGAACAAATAGTCAGTCTTGGCAAGCTTTAGCTAACATCTTTGTTCAGAGCCAAGATATGTAACTTATTGCTGAACTGATTTTTACTTAAACCACGTTTTTAGAAGAAAACAAAAGTTAGTTAAGGTATCCAGCGACCATTATAATGACATACAGAAAACTGGTACCGTACATTGTCGAGATTACTTTAAAAAAGAATGATTTTTTTAATAATCTCAGCCATGATCGACGCCAGATTACAGTTTTTATATAGGTCGGTGAATTACAGTAGTTTTCGCTTTCTTAAAAAAACCTGATAAATTCAATAGAAATTGATATTTCTTCATTTTCAAAAAACCTGATAAATTCAATAGAAATTGATATTTCTTCATTTTCGTTTCTTTTTCGAATAAAATGATGATATATACCGGTCAAAGTTGAAAGCACTGTAAGAAGATCAAGAGGTATTTGTGCTTTACATCATGAAAAAAGTAGTCTAATCTAAAGATCAAGCGATGACAACACCTTTATATAATATTTTCAACTACATGGGCCAGTAACAATAGATCAATTTCGTCCTCTGCATACCGGCGGAATTACTGATATCAACCACCGTATATTGGCTGGAGTCAATGTAGCCTAATATGCATTGTCACTGATATTCAGGGAAATGTAAGTGGATTTTATTCATTTTCAAGAAAACTTTTAAACTTAAGATTTGACATCCCACAGTATTGGAAGTTACTTCGGGATATGCTAACAAAAGTCCTTTCCGAGATCTTGTTCCTTTGATCCCATGGCATAACAGGGGGCAGTATGCATTTAAAATAAAAAATAGAAAACACATCTTATTCTCAGCTTTTACTTTTAAAACCTAAAGAGCAATCTCAACACACGTCAATATGACAATAAATATTTGAAAGAAATCACAAAATTTATATCAACACCATTCGTACACTTCGCATTTGTGTGAAGTTACCATTCAGCATTGTTGTGTCTATGCAGCATTGATCCCGACAGCTGACCTTGTGAACGTACAGCCAGAATTGACCAAAATCAGTATTTATTAATTCAAACTCTCTGTCAATAAGAAACATAATATTATATGTACACTGACGGTAAAGAGACAACGTGAAAGGCAATTTCTTATTTTGATTTACATTAATTTAATTTCAGTTTGTATATAAACATCGGTTCATAAGTCATACGAAAATGTAGATAATGTAATAATGTTAGGAATTGGACACGACTTACCTTTTATTATACTTTATGTTCAAAAGTGAAAAAAAAAATAGTGTTCTAAAATGAAGATAATGCTTAAAATTGTTTAATTGAATAAAATTGATAACATGTACATACATTATAAAGTGTGAGTAAAAAAACCTAATGCAGGAACATATTTTTCTTTAAAGGGTTAAACGTTAATTTACTTAAATGTTTGTTTTAGAAGTTCATAGGAAATACAAGCTATAGAAGATTTTATTTGGTTTTGTGTTCGGAAATTATTATTATTATTGCGGGGAGAGAGCTAAAAATTCTGATTTGGCCACTTTTAGCCATTAAAATGCGGAGATGCAGATCTGACACCGGGCGGGTAGGTATTGATTCTTGTTGACAAACATATCAATTGCAATAAAACAGTCTATTGTGTAACATAATGTCATTAAAGTATCTTCAACAACTAAAATGCCATTGTTCAATCATTAAAGAGTCGGTTCTGAGAATCAGTTCTTACCAATGTCTCCGTTCGCGTGGATAATAAAATATTTTAAGCAACAATAACTCTTTTCTTTTTAGTAATGCATGAAATTAGATGAACGTCTATAATTTTACATACGCAGAGCGTAAGATGCAGAGATACATTTGGTTTTTATAAACATGGACCCACATTTGAGAATTCAGGATCCAAAAAACAGTCCAAGAGCACTGCATTTGGGGAACGTGTTGTGAAAGTAATTCATCATAGTCCGGCAGGTATCATGTCCGGGCCAAGAGACGACAACGGAATAAAGCGTGATGAAACTAATGTTGCGTGAAGAGTCAACGGAATCGATTGACCTATTGTTCACATTGTTTCCGGAATGTGAGCCCGGGGACTATATCTCCGCCACACGGTCACTGCTGCATACCTTTAAAACCTAATCCAATGATGAAATAATCATTCAAAATCCCAAAGTCAAATCAATATGAGTTACAATACGCTTCATCCACCAGGACACAGTTCAGTGGGTTGTACTTGTACATACATTGGAATGAAATTGAACTTCGTGACTGGGGTGGGTATCATATATCAACACAAAACCAGGGCGTGTATTTTCTAAATACATTGGTGATGAAAGCTACTGAACTGTGCCAAGGGAATTGAATTACTAGCTCATAGTGAATATTCTCGGGTATTCCATGTCCGTCCACCCGGATCCAATCCTCTAGACACACTTCATAGATCCTGAACACTTAAAAACCCGGGTAGTTAGTTTATGAGAAACTTGGGCTCTGTTTCACGCAAGTTACGAGTAACAAGTGTGGCTCTCAAGAAGGTATTGTTTGAAAACTTGAGTTATTAAAACGTTTTAAACCAATTAAGGGGACTTGACAGAATTTTCGTACGCCGAAACTTCAATCCAGACTGATCTTTGTACCGGGACTTATGTATATAAATTTACTCACGATTCGTGTGTATAGAAACTCTCTTAAGAGTCTTACATGTAATTGCATAATTGAATAACTCCTCCAAATCCATCAAGACCCTCACAAATCTTGCAATTGGGCCCGAATCCATTAGTCTGGAATATTATAAGATAACAAAAGTTAAGGGTATCCAGCGACCTATATATATGAAATACTTAAAACTTGGTACCGTACATTGTCGAGATTATTTTTAAAAATAATGATTTTTTAAATAATCTCAGCCATGATCGACGCCAGATTACCAGTATTTTATATAGGTCGGTGAATTACAGTAGTTTTCGCTTTCTTAAAAAAACCTGATAAATTCAATAGAAATTGATATTTCTTCATTTTCAAAAAACCTGATAAATTCAATAGAAATTGATATTTCTTCATTTTCGTTTCTTTTTCGAATAGATGATGATATATACGGTCAAAGTTGAAAGCACTGTAGAAGATCAAGAGGTATTTTGTGCTTTACATTATGAAAAAAGTAGCTCAATCTAAATCAAGGCGATGACAACACCTTTATATAATATTTTCAACTACATGGGCAGTAACAATAGATCAATTTCGTCCTCTGCATACCGGGCGGACTTACTGAATATCAACACCGCTATATTTGCTGGAGTCAATGTAGCATAATATGCATTGGTCACTGATATTCAGGAAATTGTAATTGGATTTTATTCATTTTCAAGAAAATTTGAAACTTTAAGATTTGACATACCCACAGTATTGGAATGTTACTTCGTGGATATGCGTAACCAAAGTCCTTATCCGAGCATCTTTTTCCCTTTGATCCCATGGCATAACAGGGGGCAGTATGCATTTAAAATAAAATAGAAAACACATCTTATTCTCAGCTTTTGACCTTTTAACATAATTACGTAGCAATCTCAAACACGTCGATATACAAATAAAATATTTAGAAAGAAATCACAAATTTAATATCACCACCATCTCTGTAACTTTCTCCTTTGTTGTGAATTTACCATTCCAGCATTGTTGTGTCTAATGCATGCATTGATCCCGACAGCTGACCTTGTGAACGTACAGAAATTGACAAAATCAGTAGTTCATAATTCAACCGCTCTGTCAATAAGAAACATAATTATTGTATGTAACTGACGGTAAAGAGACAACGTGAAAGCAATTTCTTATTTTGATTTACATTAATTTAATTTCAGTTTGTCATAATAACATAGAGTTCATAAGTCATACTGAAAATGTAGATAATTGTAATAATGTTAGAATTTGACACGATTACCTTTTATTATCACTTTTATTTTAAAAGTGATAAATAGTGTTCTCAAATTAAAGATAATGCTTAAAATTGTTTCATTTGACATTAAAATTTGATATACATGTACATACATTATAAAGTGTGAGTAAAAAACCTACATTCAGAAAATATTTTTTTCTTTAAAAATTAAACGTTATTTTTACTTAAATGTTTGTTTTAGAAGTTCATAGGAAATACAAGCTATCAGAAGATTTTTATTTGGTGTTGTTCGGAAATTATTATTATTATTGCGGAGAGAGCTAAAAATTCTGTTTGGCCACTTTTAGCCATAAAATGCGGAGATGCTGACACCGACGTGGTATTGATTTCTTGTTGACAAAACATATCAATTGCAATAAAACAGTATATTGTGTAACATAATGTCATTAAAGTATCTTCAACAAATAAAATGCCATTGTTCAATCATTAAAGAGTCGGTTATTGAGAATCAGTTCATACCAATGTCTCAGTTCGCGTGGATAATAAAATTTGAGCAGCAATAACTCTTTATTTTTAGTAATGCATGAAATTAGATGAACGTCTATAATTTACATACGCAGAGCGTAAGATGCAGAGATACATTTTTTTTGGTTTTTATAAACATGGACCCACATTTGAGAATTCAGGATCCCAAAACAAGTCCAAGAGCACTGGCATTTGGGACCGGTGTGAAAGTAATCATAGTCCGGCAGTTATCATAGTCCGGGCTCCATAGACGACAACGGAATAAAGCGTGAAACTAATGTTTCGTGAAGAGTCAACGGAATCGATTGCCCTATTGTTCACCATTGTTTCCGGAATGTGAGCCCGGAGGACTATAGGCCTATCTCCTGCCACACCGGTCACTGTCAGCATCCTTAAAACCTAATCCAATGAATAACAATTCAAAATTCCAAAGTCAAATCAATATGAGTTACAATACGCTCATCCACCAAGGACACAGTTCAGTGGGTTGTACTTGTACATACATTGACATAAATTGACCTTCTGTGATCTGGGTATCATATATCATACACAAAAACCAGGGGGTGTATTTTCTAAAAATGAAAGCTACTGAACTGTGCCAAGGGAATTGAGATATTACTAGCTCATAGTGAATATTCTCGGGTATTCCAATCCTCTAGACACATTCATAGATCCTGAACACTTAAAAAACGGGTAGTTTATGAGAAACTTGGGCTCTGTTTCACGCAAGTTAAGATTAACAAGAGTGGCCTCTCAAAAAGAGTTATTTATGAAGTTATTATAGTAGATTCAACCCGTCGTGTCACCTCTAGTACTTTTCCGAAGGTATGGGCATTGAATGAGGGGCATTTGCTGTGGTTGGAAATTAAAATCAACATCATGCAGTGCACAACATCATGCAGTGCATGACGGAATCAATTGTAATACCTCATTTGCATCAATGGGACTTCTATATGAAACGTCTACCAAAATTCCAAGCTAAATCTATTGAAACATGGAGTCCGATAGCAGAGAGAAATCAATTCTATGCTTAATGAAATCATTCAAGTCAGCGTAAGCGCATTTGTAGCTACAAAAACATAGCTCTCAAACATTCTGTCTAATCGTATTTGCTTCAGTGGTATTCAATGTAACAGGTGAGTTGAATGTTACTGATTTATGAGCGCCCGTGTTTTGGATACGAAGGAACACAAAAGCCTTTGAAAATGATGGCAACATGAAAAGCCAGATTATCTCAATTCGTTCATGAAACATGTGAATCGGGCCTCATGTTTTCTTTTTCTGGCCCCCTATCCCAACTAATCGACTCTGTCCAAAACCTTTCCTCTGGTGACACGATGGGTTGAATCTACTATAAAACGTTATAGACCAATTAAAGGTGGTTGTTCCGATTTATGTGTATTGTGTTCTCTACTTGATATGAGAGCCTGTCACTTGCACATACACCCCATCAAGTACCGTGGGAAACAAACTTGCGGTTTTGATGGTAGACGCAATAATGCATGTTGCAAAGCCCTATTCAATACTGTTCTAATAAAGTGGTTAACCACTAAATCGATGTTTTTTTGTTTATATCTTGGGAATGAAATGGATTCGAGGGCTCAAATTTCAGGACGACAATGAGAAAAATACGGCCTTTCATCTGATATCAAAATCAATACTACTTCCGGGTAAATCAGGGGGGTCACAAAGACGATCGGAACACGCACCTGTAGGGAACTTGAAAGAATTTTCGTTCGCCGAAACTTCAATCCCAGACTGATTTTGTACCCGGGACTTATTTTAATATAAATTTACCTCACGAATTCTTATAGAAACTTCTTAAGCAGTCTTACATGTAATTGCATAATTGAATAACTCCTCCCAAATCCAATCAAGACCAATCACAAATCTTGTACATTGGGCCCTTATCCATTAGTCTGGAATATTATAAGATAACAAAGTGGGTCTAATTATAACATACTTGTATATACAAACTACAAAAAAAACTTTCCCACTTAAAAAAAAAAAAAAAAAAAATATTGTGTAACATAATGTCATTAAAGTATCTTCAACAAATAAAATGCCATTGTTCAATCATTAAAGAGTCGGTTATTGAGAATCAGTTCATACCAATGTCTCAGTTCGCGTGGATAATAAAATTTGAGCAGCAATAACTCTTTATTTTTAGTAATGCATGAAATTAGATGAACGTCTATAATTTACATACGCAGAGCGTAAGATGCAGAGATACATTTTTTTGGTTTTTATAAACATGGACCCACATTTGAGAATTCAGGATCCAAAAACAAGTCCAAGAGCACTGGCATTTGGGACCGGTGTGAAAGTGATCATAGTCCGGCAGGTATCATAGTCCGGGCTCCATAGACGACAACGGAATAAAGCGTGAAACTAATGTTGCGTGAAGAGTCGACGGAATCGATTGCCCTATTGTTCACCATTGTTTCCGGAATGTGAGCCCGGAGGACAATATCTCCTGCCACACCGGTCACTGTCTGCATCCTTAAAACCTAATCCAATGAATAACAATTCAAAATCCCAAAGTCAAATCAATATGAGTTACAATACGCTCATCCACCAAGGACACAGTTCAGTGGGTTGTACTTGTACATACATTGACATAAATTGACCTTCTGTGATCTGGGTATCATATATCATACACAAAAACCAGGGGGTGTATTTTCTAAATACATTGGTGAATGAAAGCTACTGAACTATGCCAAGGGAATTGAGATATTACTAGCTCATAGTGAATATTCTCGGGTATTCCATGTCCGTCCACCCGGATCCAATCCTCTAGACACATTCATAGATCCTGAACACTAAAAAAACGGGTAGTTAATGAGAAACTTGGGCTCTGTTTCACGCAAGTTAAGATTAACAAGTGTGGCCTCTCAAAAAGAGTTATTGTTGAAGTTATTAAAACGTTTTAAACCAATTAAGGGAACTTGAAAGAATTTTCGTACGCCGAAACTTCAATCCCAGACTGATTTTGTACCCGGGACTTATTTTAATATAAATTTACCTCACGAATTCTTATAGAAACTTCTTAAGCAGTCTTACATGTAATTGTATAATTGAATAACTCCTCCCAAATCCAATCAAGACCAATCACAAATCTTGTACATTGGGCCCTTATCTATTAGTCTGGAATATTATAAGATAACAAAGTGGGTCTAATTATAACATACTTGTATATACAAACTACAAAAAAAACTTTCCCACTTGGGTTTGGATTTTTGTTCTTTAATTTTTAAAAAACCTATGATTTTTTGTTGTTGAAAAATTGCATTTGAACATAAATTGTTTAGCCAATAGTATTATATCGCTAACGTCCCAAGAGGAAAATCTGACGATCACCGCAAAAAGGGAGGAAGCGTTATTTTTCTGGTTGGATCTAGGGCAAATCTCCCCCTAAATTAGGGCAAGGGCAATACCTCTTCACGCACAAAATTAAAAACTATGACAGAACACGTTGCTCTGTGATCTTCAGCGTTAAATTCCATTATTGACTTTGAAACAGCTAGCATAAAATCGTAGAGCAGACGGAATAATTAATTAATATTAAGTGCAGCATCATGCGCATTTTATTCCGTAAAGGCTGTACATTCATCAGGGTCATTGGTCACTAGATCACAAATGACGCAACCGTAATCAGTCTCCACGTTGTACGGGAATAAACATCAATAGAGACCCTTAGTTTTCCGAAACGTGGCACGTAAACGTTCACGTAAGACGTCATGTGACCCGTCTGGGACCAATCATAGACGATAGATCACGCTTTACGTGAACGTTTACGTTCCACGTTTCAGAAAACGAAGGGTCTCTAATATTTCTCGTGTACCTTATTAACGACACACTTGAGACTTGAGAAGAGGCCTGTCTGCATGACGTTTAACCATATTAATTTTCCTTCCTTTCCGTTTAACTTCAAGAATTCTGAGGAATTTATTTCACTCTACGAAGAACGTCTACAGTGGCCGGAATATCAACACTACACTAACAATGTGTATGCGCCATTTGGCTACGATGCAGCGTGGGCTGTCGCATTAACTTTGAATAAATCCGCTGAAATTCTGAAGAGTAAGGTGTTTTCAGACAATACAACACGCAGATTAGAAGATTTCAATTATGATGACGTAGAAATGGGGAAGATTTTCTTTGACTTACTAGCCGAAACAGACTTTATTGGCGCAACGGTAAGAAAAACTCGCAATGAAGTTGATCTGAATTAAGGACCTAGAAAAGATAAATAAATACTCATCATTGATAAAGTCTAACCTTTTAAAATTGATATGTTGGAATCTAATACTTCAAGAAATAATGCATACAATTCAGTTTCCATGAAGAGCTCATGATTTATAGAGGGGAAGCTGTCAGTCTAGCGATCCAAAGATCGTTGTTTGGAATCCGGTCTTTCTATTCTTTGGAAATCGGTGAAAATAGGGGACGATGAAAGACGGCCACATTGAGCTCTTTTTTCTATTGTCACTCATTGAAAGACCCTTTTTGGAGCGGCCCACAGCTTATATAATTTGAATATAGCGAGCGCGAAAGCCGAGAACCGCTAAATTCTAGTTATCTTTCTGTCATCTGATCTGACTCCATATTGAGAACTATTTTGAAAGAATTTCGTATAATGTTTCACCGAATGACCACGTTTTACCTTAAAATTCATAGAATTTTATCAAAGATTTTCACTACTTTAATAGTAGGGTTATAAATGAGAATCCTATTCTCGAAGTTCGGGGAAGAAGGTTTAAAGATGTTTTTTCTATTTTAATCTTTTGCGTCGCTTTCTTTCTTTAAAATGCATTCAATTCAGGGTCCTGTGAGTTTCCGAAGAGGCGATAGAGTGGGTATTACGCAAATATTCCAATTACAAGGTAAGTGATAAATGAAAATTAAATATCGATGACAATATTGACGTGGTAAACAGCATAATGGAACCTGGTTAATCTCTTGGGAAAGAATTTTGTATTGTGCCACCACCCTATGAATTCAGCAGCCTTAATGGAATAAACTGCATGTTGAAGGATGTGTTGGCAGAATATGGAATTCATCCCCTCTCTTGTTATTAAAAAGTAATATTTAAAAATATATTAATATGACCGATAAGTTTGGAACTCAGAGATGATCTAAAAATATAGTGAAAGTAAGACCGGCTGGTCATGTTTATATCCAAGAAGTGAACTTTAATTCCTATATACTAAATCAGTTCTAACAACATCTACATGTATTCTCCCCGTCGGGGAGTATACATTGATATTAACAGAAAAACAATTTACGGATAAGTTTGTTGTAATAAGATTATAATATATTATTTGTGGATTCTGTATAGCATTGTCAATCCAATCATGACTATTTTCAGAAAATTGCCGGGCAGGATGGGAATACCTCGATGGACAATGCTATTCTATTTCAAACTCGCCTCTTAATCAGATTATGTCGGCTAACTTCTGCCGGTCAATTGGAGGAAAGGTTGCATCTCTCCAGGGTCAAGAAATACTGGAATATTTAAGAGAAAAGGATCAAGCACGATACTTTTGGTAAGGTTTTTTTAAAAAGGCAAACAGCTCAATTTTAGTTGAAGGACGGTGCACTAACTATTCTTTGTTTTGATGAAGAGTTGTCCCAAATGGTACCAGTATCTGATATTTTGTGATATACTAATGAAAATGCCGACTCCTGATGTACAAATTCAACGTTTGAGATCTAAACACAAAGACCCAGAATTTTTCATTTTGTACCCATTGCTAATACGTTTTCCTAATCTATATACGTGATTATTCATTATCTCCAGAAAAAAGTGTTTTTGTGAAGAAAACCTACAAATCACACCATTTACGCTCCCATAGCATCTCTACTGCTGGGACACAGCGCCACCTATTCCGTATCCGCATCGCTAATTGGCCGGCTATTCTTAGACATGCGCTACGTCATGGGACTCCCTAGCAGCCAAACGCTGTGTTAAAGGCTTTGCGATTAGCTTGAACAAGGAATGAAAAAACGGTTTTCGCGGTACCTTGGATATCGCGAAATCAACGAATCAGGTTGTCGATCTGATGTTAGAAATTGGTTCCTGGCAAAAAAAAAAAAAACCATTAGCTCACTAGTTTTTGTAAGCCTGGCGTGTGGCATGACTTGACAGCAGCAATCGAGAATTGAGCCAGCTGATAAGATAAGAAAAATGCTTGTATAGGTCGTATTTTCACGTTTTTTCGTCTTTTTCCAAAAATAAACCTATATTATAAACTAGTCAGCTAACTAGACAATTTAGTTAGGTATATTTTGGTGCGTAAATCGTTACGATAGGCCAAGTATTTTGCGCAATCTCCAGTGTACCGCAATGTACAAAAAATCCGAATCAACGCTATCTGACACTGTGTGTACGTGGAGTTTCCCACGGTCAGCCGATTATGATGTGGTTGATAACTCCCTAGCGCAGTGCAGATTTGCCAATTTTTGCCAAGATTCAACAATGGCGGCGCTGTGTGCCAAGACGACACGTAAATGGTGTGAAATAGTCACATGGATTGAACCAAACTGCCAACATATTGCAACGCGAGCAAGTCCTCCAGACTCACAGTCCGCCTACAACGGTGACGAATAGGGTACTCGATTCAGTTGACTCTTCATGCAACATTAGTTTCACGCTTTATCCCGTTGTCGTCTATGAAGCCCGGACTATGGCTCCTGTCGGACCATAATTATCTACTTTTACACCGGCAACCATACAACTAACTCCCTGTTCTTTGACCTGACATTTTACCCGGAAATATAAATTGTCGTTCCTTTTATTTTTCTTGCAGGGTAATTGAGAGTGCAAATGAAGGTCGTGGATGCCAATCTCTGGATATTAAAACTGGAATAATAACCGAAGTACAGGATTGTTATGACGAGTTGAACTTTGCTTGCGAAAAACCTGCAGGTACACTTTCATTCTAATGCAACCAGTTTTATGTTTCCCAAGGGCGGCTGATTAACGGGAAAAGATGATGGGAAATGTTTGACATTTTCTATGATTTTATGTTGTTTTGCATGGTACCACTATTTCAAAGGGCAATTTTTAAGGAAATTTACTTGAAAATTAATTGCAAGTTTAAATATACACATGGAATGGAATTTATACCTACAATCCAACTAATATGTTTTATGCATTTATGCACCTTTTGATTTTAATTGTGGGTCGCCAGCTATAGAACCACTTAACCGCTACGCTGTGTAGATGTATGTAATGGTATAATGCAAATTGCAATGGATATTAGCTTTTTGTACGTACTGGTGTGTCTACATGTAATTGGCACTGCCAATTATTGCACTCATAATGTTGTATGACACATTTGTTAAGTTAATAAATTATCAGACCAAGTTTTAAAAATATCGTTGTTAAACTTTAAAATCAGATCACGAAGGTAGAACAGATCATTATTTTTTTGTTAATTAGCATGTAATCGTTATGATGGTACTGGAAAGGTACCAGTAGCCCATTATTATAATGCAATCATTTAAACTGGCGAGGAAAAGATGGTGACCTACTGGGGCAAGGGATATAAATACCCCGACCCAACCCCGGGGGCATCAATGGAAGCACTCGACGATGGACGATACGACTATGCTGTTTTTAATTAAGTTTACGGCCACTGACCAAATATTGAGAATTAACTTTTATTGCCAATTGGGTCTAGTAAAGGGTTATTTTTTAAAAATAATGTACTTTGTAATTTGGAAAAATTAATGCTTTATTATTTTGGAATTGTTATTTTAGTGTCCATTTTGTGATTAAAAATGGTATTTTTTACTTTATTTCTCAAGTTTAACTTGGGGGACGATTTCTTACGGGAAAAGTACTTTGTTTATTATGGAAAAGAAAAATGGAATCTCCCTAGTGCTATATTGAGATCAGACCAGAAGTTATTTACTAGATAGAGATTGTGCAAGAGATGAACAGAATTCCCCAAAATGCTAAATTTAGAAAATGAGTCAAGTTGTTTATGCTTTGCGATCATTTAGATTGCAAAATAGGTAGTTTTCCATGATGTCATTATGTAAGATGATGCAATGCAGATGATGTCATTTATGTGAGTTTCAATTGGACAGAGAGCTATGTTTATGCATAATGATGCTGTAATGATTATTAATAGAGATAGGGGAACCTGACTGGAAAACATAACTTAGCTGGAAAACATAAATACAGATATAGGCCAGTCAAAATCAGGACGAATGCTGCCTTAACCCAACACTAATTGCAAAAGAAACTTCCAAAAGAATTCTATTGAGAATACCTTTAAAAACAAATATCAAAAGTCTACTAAAATCAAGGCGTGGACTGGAACATAATTTTTATTAAGCAGGGGTTAAGGTTGATACAGGGGTTACAGGATTTAAAAAAAGGACTATAGTTTCCGCCATAGGCAGGTCTGTAGTTCAATAGTTTATGAGTCAAATAGCGTTAAAGGTCACAATGGGGGTTAAATTTTCAGATAGCATATCTATCAGTTCGTATAAAAATGGTTTCAAATTGTTAGTCTATGTACCGAACCCGAAAATATACTGGTTGCACCATGCATCTATAATATTCGTTGCAGAATTGGAACGCAAATGCTGACTGGGGGATACGGGGTCTATGGGAGATCACTACTCATAGCTCTGTACTTCTTATATAGAAAGTTCAAACAAAGAATCTATTTAACTTTACTTCATCTAGTGCCGGACAAATTTAAAGTTTACAACGAGTCCGATCAAACTCGGCCCATTTATGAAGTTTTACCCCAGGATGACCTTGGAACTGTTATGAGCCTATTGTACCTAAAACTATAACGCATAGATAGGGCAAACTATACTTTTTAAAACTTAGGAGTAGCCCAATAATTGGTACATATAAATCAATTCGAACAATTCTAATTTTTACCCCTGTATAAAGGTTGCCCCCTTATTTCTACATGTTCAACTAGGTTGATTTTGGTTAGACTTTTAATATATTATTTTTGACTTTCAGAGATAGTAAACACCAAAAATTGTTTCTGTTTGCAATTTTGTGGGGTCAAATCATACAATTATTGGACTAATAGGTAATAAGGACTGGACCAGTAGGCAGGAGATCGATGGTATAGTCCTGTAGTAATGCTAGATATGTGCAGTACATAGTGTCAGGATTTACTGTACTTTGGATACCACGGGAGCTTGAAAGCTAAATGTCTGCTGTCATTTCCACACCCAAAAGATTTTTGTGGAATCAAAAGGATTCCAGTTTGTGGTCCTAAAAGTGGACATTGCGACAGATGGACATTATAGGTAGTAAAACTTGCATCATCGTACTGCAGAATTTTAGTGTCGTCGAGGGACAATCACCCCGGTCGTCTTGAACTGCTGGACAAAGTTATCTTCAGGACTGAGAAGATTGTCATGGATTATATATCGCACATTCTATATTCTCTGAATATAGAGCAAAGAACTATGAAATTCTAGGTTCTGTTTTGTTTCGTTATTACCTCATCCAGCGATATTTAAGAGATTATTAACAATTTCATTATTTGCTTCTTTTGAACGAAAATTGTGTCAGATAATTTTAATATAATGTAGATACCCGGTAACTAATAACATTAAACTATTTTGTGCATTAACTAGCAACATAACAGAACAAAATAAAAAGAAATCATTCACGTTCTCATCCGGCTTTGTATAAGCAATAATCTCATCTTTGCTGTATTAAGATAGCGATTTATGTCACACTCCAAGTATATTGCATGCAAATGTACATTTGCTTTCATAGGAATGTGTTTAAATAAAGGGTTTGTGTGAAAGCATTGAGATCTCATATCATTTTAGAGCCACATTTGGACACAATTTAATCAGCATACTCGTAATTACATGAGCATCGTATAAAGTTCGCTGCTGCATTAAATTCGTAAATTCCCAGTGAAGAAGATGAACATAAAAGGGAATTTACTTTCAGTTGCCTATTGTACTATCTAAACATACATTTTCATATCTTTGATTTTTCACATTAATAGTTGATACTACGGCATAATACAAATGTGTAAGTATTGTGGATTGTAGGGTATAGGTGTGACTGTCTGTCTTAATTGTTACTATAGTAGTTTTAAAATAAAACATGCCCTTGTCCCGGAGGGAGTAGTTGATATGTTCTTACACCATACAGCTTCAGAATTTACAACGGGCATTCCAAAGCCATAGAAACAAAATAAATAATATCCATTTTTCAACAGCAACGTTTTACAATATACGTTCTTTCTAACAACCCAAAACATTAACACTTCAAACAAACACAAAACAAAAACAACTAAATCATGAAAAATGATTATAGGCATGAAATGGAATAAAAGTGAAAAAATTAATTAAAATCATTCACTTACTGATTAGTGGCAATTTAAATTAATGATTAAGATTTATTCATGAAGCGGAAACAGCAATGTTTCACTTAAACCTTTGTGGCAATTGAGATTGCTTTACGGAGAAGTTAAAATACCGCCAAATAAAAATTACCAAATTTCCATCCAAATTTCAAAATTGCTAGCGCGTTGTTTATAACAGAATGGTTTATGACAATCGGCCCGCTTGATTGATTGATTTTATTCAGTTGGTATCAACAATATTTCAAACACAGCTTTAAAAGAATCAGATAAAAAGACACGAGTAGCGTAATGTACAAATAAAAGACATAACAAGATAATTATACAACCAGAAAAAGAGACAAATGTGATAAAAACAAGGATTAGAATCATGAAAGCCAGCAAAATGCATAGTTATCCCACTGAGGGTCGTTGGTGTCAGGGAACATTAATAAAATGATGGATCAAGGAAGGCAAAAAAGGACTGGATCCCGAAAGAGCGAGCAAAAGACCACAACAGTTAGAAGGGAATATAATTGACACAGAAATGATCTAATTGAAAAATAGCCAGTCGCAAGATAATTGTGGATTACACTTTTTGAACCATATAAACTAGTTATACACTTGATCTTGTCAGGAAGCTTGTTCCATTCTCTAATTGCAGTGAAAGTAAAAAGTACTATGGGCAGAGTCTTAATTTTTGGTACAATAATTGAAGCACCCTTCCCCTAGTATTGTATCTGTGAAAGACAGAAGTTTGAATGAAAGACTACTGTAAATAGGATGCACATTATTAGGAATGGGTTGTGAACATGGCAAAGTTTTTAAAAAACCGACTATGTTATCTACATTTAAATAGTTCAAAAAAACTACACCAAAATTTTTTGATCCACATGTGTCAGGGCTCCAAGACTAAGAAAAACTTGCCATTTATTTGAGGGGTCAAAGTCTTGAGTTTTGTATGAGACAAGAATTCCAAGCAGAGAAGGGGGGGCCCATGTTTTAGTCAAAATGACACTGAATAGGGCAGAACAGAGGATTTTTCTGGTGGAGCTTTGATTCAGACAGCCGGCCTGGCGATAAAACCATACATATAATATAAAACAACACGGATAATCTTGGATTTGAAATAAATGATATGAATTGTGGTTTTTCATTCATCTATGATTTTTTTTGCACAATTGTTTAAATGATTTCAGCATATAAACAAATCGTCCAAAATTATGGCGTCAAAGGATTGAAACTGTAACCAAATGTACTTGGGTCTTTACCTATTGTCAGAACTAGTTCAACATCTAGTGGCATTGTATGATGTGAAACTATTTAATGGACTGGAAAGACCCTATCTGTGCCTGTAAGCTATAATTCCTACCTTGCATTGAGAAATCTGACTTGCACTTTATTCCACGCTACACAGACATGTGACCTTTTATAATACAAGCATAAATATAATGTTTATTCAACGGTTGTCTAGACAGTTTTTTTCTCCTGCTGGAATCTGAATCCGACTGGTAATTCAGATGAAAACCTGACATTTTTCGAACATATGTTAATTACTCAAAAATTTGTTATTGTTTGCCTGTCCAGGTCACAACAACCCATTGTGACCAATTAAAATATGATTAATTAACCACCTAATGAAGAGATTCAATATGTCCGCCGATACACAAGCAAATGATATTTATCTACTTTTGCAGAGACGTGAATGGTAACTTGGTATAATGCAATGCTTATTAGCAATCATATATTAATTGAAACCATCATGAATAATTCTCAATAACAATAATGATAATCAATCAAATCATAAACCCATTCAAGATGGATCCAAAATGGCAAATTCATTACAACATCTAGGCAAGAGCTGCCAGTTTTTGTGTATATCACTATAAACTGATTTAGAGCGAATATTATTTAAATATCATACATAATCAATTGATTGATATCTGCAAGATTCCATCCACATAGGCGTTGAATTATGGCGCAAATGTCATCAGTAAAGGTATAGTAAATCCTAGTAAGGCTATCTTAAGTTTCATTGAGTCGTTATTCTAAAATATTCAATATGGCTGCCAATGGCTCCCCAAACCTACCAAAACAAGAAACATATCTCTAAACTATATTGATCGAATTTTTTCGCCTGCTTATTAAGTGGCCAGTTCCAGTCATACTGGATACCCATCTTGATGGCATCTTCCATGTATCTATTTCTCTGTTTTACCTAATGATGGGACACGATCTGATTGACTTACAAGGGATTTTACACAACATTGCATTACTAGGTTAGACAGCTATCAATTATAGGCCAGTCCTTAGATTACGAATGCCTTTTGGATCCTATAAGGAGGAATTTATAATCACATTTAAAAAAAATATTTCTTATGATTCTATTAACTTTCTTGACTGCCTAAACACCAGGATAGATACAAATTACCAACTGCGCAAGTAGACACGAATAAGGGCAACTTTATTGTATTTACGGCATATTGACGTCATTGATTACGGTGTTACAGAATGTCATATGTTATGGTCACAATGATTGCTTTTAACAGACAGGCTGAAAATTACAACTCTGAGTGAACAATAGATGAATGTTTTGTGTTTTGGGGTGCCATTTTAGATTTTTTGCGTTCTACAAAAATATCAAGTGCTCGTCTGGTCATCATTCGGATTCAGATCGGCATAAAAAACTGCTAAAAATTTGAAAATATTATTATCTAATAAAACGAGTTGATATTAGTTTATCAACAATGAATCTGCAGCCTGGAGTATATCGTCGCACTTCATGTTTTGCAATTATGAATACGTCGTTAGCTATTGTAAATTTGTAACCTCTCGGCGATTGAATAAACATGAAAGGTTATAAATAGATACTGTGAATACTATAATTAAAACTCTTTAACAGTTGTACGTTTTAGATCTATTATAGGTATTGAAAAAAAGACTTATAGCTGGCAGGATACGTTTTTATTTTTCCATTTTATTGGTCACAGGGTAATAGTTTCAAAGCGCGTTATAGCACATTTGCACAGTTTTATGATTTGTTTTTTCAAATTTAATATATCGGTTTTTGCATCAAACTCTTCACTTCATCTAATGGGTGAAAGCATAAGTATGCTAATTTTATTCTTTGCATTCATTACAAAACGACTGAAACTAGGTCCGTCGCTAAGTAACTGTTTACCAACATAATCAACATACGATGGGCCTTAGATACATGTTCATCAATTCCTGACTTTTTTTCCTGATTGGACATATCAAATTAAACATTAAAATGAATATTAAATCAAAATGAACGGTCGAAAGTGAAGTTAGTTTCAAAAAACAATCGATAATATTATTTTTTCCGAACTCTTTAGTTAATAATAAATAAAAGAAATGAGAAATCCGACGCGCATAAACTTCTGACAAAATTTGAAAATAGGAAAAGAATCATAAATAAATTTAAAGTCAGCATCACGCATGTCTTGGTGGTGGATATCTCTGAATGTTTTGAAAATATATGGTTCTTATATTGAAAACTACCTCTTGAAGTTTATGATATGGAGATATAGAGACCATTGAACAAGATGCACCGGTATTTGAATTTCATTATCCATTCACTGATTAGATGTTTGCCTAGTTCTAACGTTTGGTCAAATATCACCAAAAAAACACCAATATTCAACGATAATAACGCCTGTCATAAGTGTCATAGATAGTTTTATAACATCTTGAACAAAGTGTAATAGTAGAATTCTCATGATTTTAAAATCCATTTTTCCTGAATTTCACTTTCAATTTGATGAGAAATTCTCTGGATCATCGCCACCGCCCGGCATTTCCTTGTTTTGAAGTTTAGTTCCTCCCGTCGATTACTACTCTATAGCGGTTTTGGCCGTCTGTTTTTCGTTCTTTTGCATTGACATTTCTTGCTTTAACATAAAGTATAAAATCAAAGGTAAATTTAAGTTGCCATTTGGCACAATGCTTTCCTTAGTATTACAGGTTTGTAACTCACAATTTTTCAATGTTTGGAGACAATCAGCTTTTAAATGATGAATTTGTTACGATTTCTGCTTTCTTTGACGCCTAAATATGCGCTCGTTTGATTGGTTAGGGAATCGTGTATCTCGTAGTTATTACTCACATCTCTGATAGGTTGAAGGAAAGATATCTTTAAACTATCATTCACAACCCATTTTTACTTAGAAGGACATTAATGGTTACCATCTGGTATGGTTAGTTGGGACGAAAATGCCATTAGTATAGTAGCAATGTAGTCTATTAACAATATCTTGCAGAGGTTTCAAGCTATAGCAAACATTTCGTTGTACAAGTTTTGGCTATACCCATTAAATCATATCTAAATCTGTAGTATGGTCGACTATTGCATGATGTCCAGTGAGAAACCCACAATTCATATGGGTAAATATGTTTCTACGACTAACTTTTGCTTGATTGGCGAACCGTTACAAGGCGACAAACCAATTTGAACATATTGCCCCATGTTCCAGCAGTTGTGAGATGTAATATGAATCTTTTTGAAAATAATGCCACTCGGCAATATCATATCATGGTTCATGATATGTATCCTTAAAGTAATACAACATGACTGAACAGAGTTGAACAAACTCTTCAAATTTTACGTCTAGACTTTCTGAAGAAAAATATTTTTTTTCAGCATCATTATGATTTTTGTTCATACAGTTTCCTTGTATGTTTGAAATTAATATTGCAAATTGCATTTTGTTTATTCCTATATAGAACGGTAAAGATGTCCAGCCCCTACATGAACAACCTCATTATTTTGGGTGCAATACTAATATACATGTGGGTTATTATGCTTGGACTTGACTCTCACTTTGTTGATAAAGAAACTTTTCGAATCATATGTCACGTAAGTACACTCTAAAACAGTTTTGATTTTGATTAAAATGGAACTACCCTTATATATATTGAGTAAAGTTTATGAATGTCTTTTTTTTTGCTTAACTCAGTGTGTGTGTTATTTATACACTGGCTTCATACTCGTCAATACAGCTTTCCGTTAGTAGAATTAGCGATATGAAAAGCTTTGAACTCTTATATGAATTTGGAATATGCAAAATGTTTCTGAATCCCCTTCAAATCATCCATTACCCCTACCATAAATAATGACCTCTTCCTAACATTGATTTATCTAAAGAAGAAACCACAGGCTAATTCACGATTACGTAATTTGTATTTATTCTCATTCACTTATGGCTTGTATTGTCGACAATATCTTAACAATGACTAAAATACTTCCGAAATAATCAATTCTAATAACTGATAAAAGTGATTATATTCCAAATCTTCGTATGAGTGCAAGAAGGTAGTAAGTGCAATAGCTGCCATTTGTCAGGAATTTCCATCAAACATACTATTATACCCAACCTCATGATCGGTGGCCCTTGAAATGGTTTATCAGGTGAAGCAGTTGCCTGAAGAACCATTTCAAGAGCTACTGACTAAAAGAAAGAGAAACTGAGAGTTATTCTAATGCATCGCAGCACACAGATGTATCACATGGCAGCTACTGCACTTACGACCTTCTTGCGCTCACACCAAGGACTGTATCAGGCATGGATCCTAATAAATTTAGATATACCATTCAGTCAGACCATTGGATGTCGGGTGTGATGCCTAGCCGCTCGGTTGATATACGTGGCACTTGTTAAGGGGTTTTCACCTAAATTCGAGGATATTTCGGCATACCTTCAATTAGAACTGAATGTTTAGAAAATGTTAAAGTTTTGAAGAGAGGAATCATTTGGCTCTGCCACAAAGTTTTTGCTTTTAAAGACACTTTAGATTTCAGAACACACTCCATTTTTCAAAAAAGGACGTTTTCAGAAAAGTGACACAGTATTTAAAGGTCTTACGTCAACCAATGTCAACACAAGGAGGCAAAAACCTAGTTTAAAAATTACCTTTGCCAGCCCCTTTAACCCAACCTTATGAAAAATGTAGTGGCCTGCACCTCTACATGCTTGTACTGGATTCCCCCGTGGGATTTCTCATCCATCTGGGTGCTCCCTACTACTATACCTAAGTTACTCCTTTCATCTCTAGCCATCCTTTCGCCAACCCGTTGGCTAGGAATAGGTGAAGGAATCTAGTGACTCGACAGATGAGCCATGGGTGGTTGGCCGGTTGACTTTAGGCGTGCTTGTCTGGGATACTCGGTTTCTTATCCCAATTTAGGATTTAGGGCGGCCTGATCCTCAGGATAGTCACGACTCAATTAGTGATGCCTATCTGGGGTACAGGACACCAGAGCCCTAGTATGGCGGTGAAGGGCAACCCCACACGGAACTCAGGAGATGGGGGAGGTGGTCTCAGGGCTTTCCACGATGGAACGACAGCATTCCTCCCCTCTAGTTTGTCTGGTTAAAAACAGTGTGGTTGCGAACTGGTTCTGTGCCTATCCTTCTCTCTTCCTTTATCTCCTTATTGAGTTAAGAAGGTCCATGGGTATTACTTGGTAACCCAAAACTATGGTGAAATATACCTTGCTGCATTGTAGGTTGGTTCGTGTGTGCGTAAAAGGCTAAGGGACCATCCCTGACAGAAAAGGCAACAGCTGCCTTGCAGAGAGTGGTCACTGTGAAAGACAAAGGCTAAGGGACCTTCCCCAACAGAAAAGGGTGCTGGAGACCTAATGAATCCCAGCTACTATTGAGCTAATTGACACATTGAATATGTTCACAACGTAGCACCAAGGTTAAAGCCCCGGATTTAAAGTCTGAGCATCTGACTCAACATTGGTCTATACCAATGACGTATGATGGGTTTGTCTTAAAGCCTACTGGACGGTCCACCCCGATTTTGACCAACGATGCAATAGCAAAACTTGTTAGACGCAAAAACTGCTTTCATCTCAGCACATTTAATGTCAGACCACTGTCAAACACACAGCCAAGAAAGAAGAAACTCGTACATGAAGCACAACTGTATGATATAGATGTCATCTGAATTACAAGAACACTGCCTTGTGCACAAAAGGGTGAACCTTTACTACAGGAGAATATCCATGGATATGCACCTATTACAGCGTCTGCTGGAGAATAAGAGAAATGCAGCTACAAGAGGTTGGGTTCTTTAATTACAAAGGCTCTCAAGTCATGTTCCAACCTTGTCAACTGTAATGAGCGCATCTTGAAGCTTACCCTTACGGGCAATCCTGACAAACAGTCATTTTCTGTTACCAGCCCCCACAACGCCTATCAAGACACCGTCCTCTCACGTTTACCATGAACTTTCAACTGCCACCAGTACAGAGTTTTCCAGCCCATAATCTTCTTACATCCCTGGAAATTACACCTAAAGTTGGGCTGACTACGCGCTTGTTCACTTCAACACGAGTCCAACAGAAATGGAATGTACATGAAGGACTTCATGGAACATTTTAACCTTGTTGCCACTATACCAAATTCCAAAATCCAGCAGAGACGGGGGCCACATACACCGCCGCCCAAATGGTTTGAACTTGTTTCCAACTGGCCTATATTCTGGTCAGAAAGAAGTGGAATAACAGGCATTAAGAACTCACGAGCCTACAAAAAAACACTTTTGAACTGTTAAGTCTAATCACAGAATTGTCTCTTGCAGTAGCCAGATCAGCTATCGTCAGAAGCAACCCCTCCCAGATGCTCCCATGAAAACAATTGACTAGAGGAATGTAGTGGGGATGCAAAGCTTTGTGAGCAGTTTACTGTAGAAGTAACATAACTGTTCAACAACTCTTGTTTGATATGAGCTTGAAAGACAAGAACTCCAGCACAATATACGATGCCCTCAATTCAGCCAACAAAGAAATTGGCATTGGCGATGCTACGCTAGAAGAAAAAAAGACACCTTCTTACTACTGCCTTTGCCTCAACGACAAATCACAAAAGCCAAGAAAAACTGAAGTCTGCGCCAGAAGCCCGTACGAAATCCACCATAAGCTCCAAGCAGAACGCTTGAGGCTGCTAAGCTGGCACTTGATGATGCTTACAATGTGGTGCTTGAGGAGCATGTTAAGTCAAAGGCTCAAGCACTTGACACCCTACAACAGCTGGAAACAAGATGCTGCTGCCTGGGAGGCTTGAGGGAGCTGACCGATAAGAAGGCCACCCACCTATAAATATCAAAGGTGAAACAACTGAGAGCGCCTTGACAACATGGTTTCAGCACTTTAGTTCTCTACTTGCAAGTCCATTCAGAATAACACTAACCTTGATGAACCTTCTCAATCCAAGATAGCAGACACCCTTCCCACTGGACCTTTCACTATAGAGACTTCAAATCTGCCTGAAGAAACTGAACAACCCCAAGACCCTGGTCCGACAACATTCTTC
The DNA here is from genome assembly GCA_023653785.1 of Ophioderma brevispina. Classification (NCBI taxonomy): domain Eukaryota; kingdom Metazoa; phylum Echinodermata; class Ophiuroidea; order Amphilepidida; family Ophiodermatidae; genus Ophioderma; species Ophioderma brevispina. The sequence goes on from JAMKCH010025447.1 coordinate 55,050, forward strand.
AGTAATCGGAAGGAATCCCTATTCCTGATCCACTTAGAATTTTGTAACAACACCTACATGGGAAACAACCAGCTGCCTTTTTAACATCATTTTATCTCCTCTACCAAAGAAAGGTGACCTCTACAACCCCAAAACTACAGAGGGAATCACACTGTCACCACTGGCCTCTAAGATCACGAACTCATTGCTGCTCAACATAATCACTCCTCACATAGATCCGGTCCTCAGACGACCAGAACGGTTTTCCCACGGCATATCACACTCTAACCTCAGATCTTTGCCCTCAGAAGGATCATAGAAAGAGTTGAGAATTTCCAAAGAACGCTTCATTGTGGTTTGTAATTTTTTCCAAGACTGTTTCCCGACACGCAATCAACAGGAATGTAATGCTGCATAATCTCGCCAACTACGGTGTCCCAGATGAGACTGTCAAGGTAATTGCCATCATGTATGATAACCCTATAGCTTTGTGCAGACCATGGATGGGACACCAAAGGAGTTCCTAACAACTACTGAAATATGATAACCCTATAGCTTTGTGCAGACCATGGATGGGACACCAAAGGAGTTCCTAACAACTACTGAAATCCTCCAATGAGATACTCTTGCTCCATATCTCTTTGTAGTTGTGGTTCTCAGGCAGAGTCTTGACATCATGAACAACAAGGACTCACCATCAAACCCAAGCGTTCTAGACGTCACCAAAGTCAGTATCTCACAGACCTTGACTACGCAGATGATCTAGCTCTAACAGCTGATCTGATATGTGGTGCACAAGATCTACTAACATCACTTGAGAATGCTGCAGACAAAGTCGGCCTACATCTAAATGCCAAGAAGACCGAATATATGACTGTCAATGAGGAAGATGATCATCAACCTATCTGCACAACAGATGGTAGCCAACTCAAAGAAGTCAGGACTTCAAATATCTTAGGGTCCTATGTCCGCCGACAGCAGAAATATGTTCCTGTCACGCAAAGGACAACTTGGAATGCCCTGCAATAAACTACAACTACACCACTTTATTGCAATCTGGTATCGTCCCAATTCAACCAAGCTGAAATCTTTAGAGCCTGTGTAGAGAGTATCCTGGTGTATAATGGATCTGAGACACTGTACCATGAAGAAAGAGCTACCGGATAACTGGATGGCACCTACAGCCAAGCTCTTATGCGAGTACAAAACATATCCGGACGTGAGCACAAGACCACAGCACAGTATATGGAGATATCCTCCAATTTCATCTTCTGTTGACAAACGCCGTGCACGATTTGCCGTCACTCACCGTGCGATTGATCAAGTAAGTCCTCAGACGTCACATGTGGAAGGTTACCATGCCAAACAGGAGTCGTCGCCCCGCACTACATTGATGTGCTTGCTCGAGACATTCAGCAGGATCCTCTGACACCCCCTCAACTTAATGACAAAACAGGGACATTTTTGCGCTACATGGGAAAGCATCTCGGCTGCGCCGTTAGATAGATAGATAGTCAACACATACTGCAGACAAACAAACAATGAGACAGATGGGGTGGTGAGCAAAACACCAAATGAAATATGAAGCAGAATCGACACAAAAGGAGAAAGCTACATGGCTAAAATTGTGGAATTATCCAGCGACATTGAACCACATTCCTCAACAGAAACAGCATGTGTAAACGCTGTAATGATGCCATCAGTGCAGATGGGGAAACTATTGACTATTGCGTCTCACCTGAATGACAAAACAAAGCTTATCTCGAACCAGGTCATTTCAAACATACCTCTTTTCTTTCTCAAAGAGAGTTATGCAAAAAAATGACTTCTTTGATACGATGAATGTAAAGCTTATAGCTTCAATTGTTTGTTGTGTTTGTTTACCTGCATATTTGTCTTTATTTGTGGTGCCTATGCTGAATGAGTTAAACCTTATTTACCTTCAGACCACAGGAATATAAAGAAGAAATAAAATCGTTTTTGTAAATTGATATTTCGTGACTTTAGACCTTGAATAGGGCAAAGGGTCACTTTTTCTGAAAACTTTTTTTTTTGCAAAAGTTTTTGAAAAGCAACGACTTTTGTGTCAGAGCACTCTCCTTAAAAACTTTGAAAAATTTTCTAATCATTCTCAGTTTTCTAGTGAAGTTATGGGAACGAAATGTCCTTGAATTTTATGGGGGGGGGGGTAAATTTCAATTCCATAGATTCAACGCATCAAATATTGAAAACCCTATAAATAGTGTCCAGAGTTGCATCTCAACTCAAATAATTTCGGGTTTATATTTCTGTTTCAGTTTCCATTTATTTACCACTAATCGTTAATCATTACCATAACTGATCACAGAGATCGTGAAAACCGACTCCCGCACTGCACAACAATTGAGACCAATACCCTGCCAAATAAAACACATTCCTCCAAACGAGTGATGAGGTGGGGCATCTTTAAAGGTCCCCAGGAAATGAAGATTATAAACCTACTCCAAATCTTTAACAAGGAATACTCCATTCATAAACAGTGCCAGAAAAAGAATACACTACCAGTGACATCATTATAGTTGAAACTATTGATTTTCAGTCAGTGTCATGATAGATTCTCACAAATATAATCATCACAACCCAATATTGAATGCTTCCTGGTCCCTCCTTGAGACTTGACACAAACCACAATAAATTCTATTGGCATTTCCTGGGACCTTTAAACATAATTTACTCAAAAATACCTGATTATACTTTCTTACCTTCCCAACACTACAGGTCAGAAATTGGCTTTTTGTGTCGTGGTTTTTTTTAATTTAATTATAAATGGTGGCCATTTTAGTAAAACATGGAGAGTATATCGCTTGGTTACCTTGAAGACTCCACAACGAATAGTAAGTTCAACTTTTAAAGATGGTGGAAGAAGTAGTAACCGGACAAACATATTGGATAAGGATTACTGAATATTTAATGATACCACGGGAGAAAATCTGTCAGACATTATCGTTTGACAAATTGGCCGCCGAAATCAAAGTTCGCGAAGGGTGGTTCAAAAGTAAGAAAAGTGTCCCAATATACAAATACTACATGGTTAGAGGGAAATGGGTAGAACCATATTTCCCGAGGTATGCTACGGGCCTATCACCCCAAACCCGAACCTGATAGGCCCTGTAGCCAGTACCAAGGGAAAATAGTGTGCCCATTTCCGATATTAACAACCATGTACACACAATGGCCATAAGATTGCAACATCAGAAAACGAACATTCATAAATCACCAATTGTTTCAACTATACCATGGATTCGTGACCACTCAATACGTATTAAAATTCCACAGTTGTGTTTTTCAAACAGATGTTATTCCCCAAATCAAGAGAGTGGAAAAAAACGTTTGATTTATTGTCACGTTCCCTAAATATGGCGGAATAAAAGGAAAAGCAAACGATAACTTGTCGTTGCACTCCAGAAGGAATACGGACACAGACACAAAAGATATGGCTTCAAAACACTTAATGGATTGTACGGGTTCATTAGGGTTATAAATTTTTATTGGGAGAAAATGGTGGTGGTTGTGTGACGGAAACGAGAAAAGGTCAATGGAGAAGTGGTCTTTTGAAAATTCGATAAATCCGAGACCCTGAAATGCAATTCTAATGATAACTACGTGGTTTACGTAAATCATGTGTAGATTACGGTTCACACTACATGACAAACAGCACATGTCAACGGTGCCTTTAAAAGTTGTTTTCAGGGTAGCACGTGGCTCGTTCTTGTGTTAACAGACCACAAGAATGTGCAATGATTTATTTCAATGTGAGTAAGATTAAGTAATAAATTGCACATAAACTAGTGTAAATTAATCTAAATCTATATACAAAATGCACCTGGTTTGTGTGCATAAACTGGTGTGTAAGCAAAAGAATGAAACAGAAGATCTCAGAGAGCTCAGAAAAGCGGGGAAACTTTTGGAATGTACCTGAACCTTAGGGATGTCATTAGAATGTGCTCCACTGAACTTCTCTGAATCATAGGAGGCGCACTTGCTGATCTACAGGCACAGTGATGTGGGTGGGCGATGGCTATGAACATTCTATTGGGGAACATTGGAGCTGAATCCAGAATTATGATGTAATGGACTATATTTCGTACATGACTCATATAGAGAGGAATGGATCCCTCTAGAATGTTGATGAGGATATATTAAAGCCCTGGTGATGAGAAGTGGAGAGAGTAGTACAAAAATATACTCCAAGTTATTAAGAGTAGAGTGACACCTAGTTGCTTCAAGTCGACAGCGAGCGTAATCGCAGTCAAATATTCGCTGTAGACTGTATTGGACATTGTCATAGTGGTCTCAGCTCCAGCAGTTCCGTCCGATTGTGTAGCCGTGTCGGTTTATATTTCGTGGCCTCTGAGTTATCAGATACACAAGACTACCAGCACTTTTGGACTCTTATATTTAGTCGACTTCCGAGCATCGGGAGTCAAGTTAGGAGCTGGTTTTCTTCCGTCAGGACAAGTCGTCGTGGACAAGTCCAATACTGCAAATAGTTAAGTTTTACGCTGGAATATGCGCCAGGACTCTTTGCAAGTTCGGCATCTATGGTAATATCGCTGCAGCCCGCGTCGCGGCACACACAGGTAGTAAAGTTTAGTAGTTCATAAATTAACAACTTTATTATAGATAAATCTTGATTATTGATACCTAATCGATGTTTGAATGAGATGATTTAAACAACATTAAAATAAATACTTGTTTTAAAATTTGTAATAAGTTCACAGTGTATTGTATAGTTATTCAGGAGTTTGAATCGTAGTTTTGAGGTGGGTTTGGACTTGGTCAAGGTGACCGTAACAAAATTGGGGGCTCGTGTCGGGAAATACAGTAAAAAAAATTACAGTTAAAATTTGAACAAATTTCGATGGTGGGTTAACTTGATATCGGTGTATATATTGTTATTTGTGACAGAAGTGTTATTACACGAGGCGTTAACGCACGGAGTTATTAAAAGATGTACGTGGGAGAAGTTGATGTGCTCAAAAAGCCATGATTTAATGGAATTGGCCAAGTATAATGGGATGAAGTTAGGCATTCTATGAGAAAGCAGTTAATAAAAAACCAGTTAATAACAACATCTTGTGAAGAAGATTTGTTAGATGAGGGATGTTGGGAGAATTAGTTGAAATTCAGGAGGTGTCAGATAGTGCCTGTGAAAAATGAAACAGTTGGAAATGCAAGAATTTAGAAAAAGGACAAATTGGCCTTAGAAAAAGACAAAAAGTTAGCACAGGAAGAAAAAGAAAGACAGATAGTTACAATGGACAGACAGAAAAGCAAGACAGATTGGAAGTAGCAAAAAGCACTCAAACAACAGGAACTAGAAGCCAAATTACAAATGGAACAGAAAAAACAGAAGAAAAAGAAGGTTACAAATGGAGGGGAAAGAATGAAGGTCGGTTGGCAGAAATTGTAGCCAAAACAAAATTAGAACGAAAAGTTAGAGAAAAAGGGCACATCAGGCTCTACTCACATCAGGTTTTGAGGCCACTAGGAAACATCCAAATAGTTCCAAAATTTAGGGAAACAGAAGTTGACAAGTATTTTTTGCACGTCGAGAAGATTGCCGAAAGTATGAAGTGGCCTAAAGAGCAATGGATAACATTTGCTTCAGACTGTGTTTATGGGGAAAGCTTAGAAGAGATCTACTGGCCCCTATCATTGATCAGTGCGGTGATATGAAGTAGTAAAGCAGTCTATTCTTAGGCCTAGGAGTTAGGGCCTGAGGGTATAGGCAAAAATTTTGGAGTGCGAAAAAAACTTGCAGATCAAACTCACGTTGAGTTTGATTAGAGTACTCAGGAGCAAATGTTGGATAGGTGGCTTACTTCCAAGGAAGTGGTGAAAGCAAGACTTTAATCACCTTAGGCAGTTGGTTTTATGAGCAGTTCAAACAGTGCATTCATGCCGACATTTAAAACTCATTTGGATTTGGAACGCGCTATCAACGATTTGAAAAAATGCAGCAAACAATAGCAGATGATTACGCCTCACACATAAGTTGAGTTCCACCAATAGTACGGGTGGGGGCCTAATAAGTCAAGTCAGAATTACAAGCGTTTTAATTCAAATAGGCCCTACCAAGTAGATCATTCAAAGTCATTCGGTACTATTAAAGACATGGGAACAGTCAGTCAGGTTCCGCCAGTCAGGGGAATAAGGGTCCTTCTAGTACCAAAACCAAAGTCAGGGAATGGTTTTAAGTCAGATATAACTTGCACATATGCAAGGATTCAGCGTCATGTTATGGCAAGCTGTTGGAAGTTGATGGAAAGCAAGATGGCCATGAAGCAGACGTCTGCTCCCACAGCTTGTGCTGTGTCCATTAGACCACAATTTAGTCCCAGGCTATCATTAACAGAAAAATGTTGAGTTGAGAAAGTTAGGGAAGACTTTGAAACATTTGTTTGGCGGGTTCAGTGTCGCTTGATGGTGACAAAGTTGTTCCAAAACCGAATAAAGATCATGCGTGATTGATACATGTTGTGCCCAGTCAGTAACTTTGGAGGGGTCATTGCCCTTTAGTAAGGTCAGCTCAAACCGTGAGAATGCTTGATCCAATTTGGTATAGTATGGATTTTTAGTGTTCCTCTCACAAGGGAATTGAAGTCTGATGTTTGGTGTCAGGTACAGTCATAGTTGAGTTAAGCCTGAATTCCAGTCAAAGGTTGTTTCAATGTTAGTAGGGAATGATTGGAGCGGGAAAGTACATCCCGAACCCAATTGTACCCACAATCCCTGCACAGAAATAGAGAAATAGATAGTGATGATAGGAAGAGTGCAGTTTATCCAGCTGGGCAGTGAACTAGGAGTATGGCGAGGAAAGCCATGCTTGAAGCAAAAAGTGATAGGAAGGAGGAAGACCTTGTCCTAATTTAGATTTAGAGGACAAGGTTAATGACAAATTAGATGAACCAGGTAACTTCCCTCTTCAGGGGAGATAGGTTCTCCAAAACAGGAGTCAGGCCCTGAGCAATTGCATAGTGGGGATGATGATGATCCCTTGAGTCATAACAAGTTAGTTCTGGAACAGGAGAGAGATAGATGATCCTGCACTCAAGATATTAGTAAAAGGGGCCAATAACCCCTGCAGAAGTTCTGAGTGTTCCGGTGTGTTTTTACAAACACAATGGAGGGCTGATGAGGAAATGGAGGGCACCTGATGCTCCGGCAAGTGATGAGTGGAAAGTTGTTAATCAGATAGTTGTTCCCAAAGGTGTGTATAATAGGAGGTCATCAGCATTGCCATGATAGTCCCATTGCAGGACATTTAGGAGTCAATAAGACACTGATAGGATTTTGAACACCCTTTGTGGCCTACACTTCGGAAAGGATGTGGGTTCTGAATACTGTAGATCTTGTCATACTTGTCAAGTGGTTGGCAATGCCTAATCAGAAAATCCCCGCCGCTCCTTCTGAACCGCAGACCGGAATTCGGACAGGAGAGCCATTAGTAGGAGTCATAGTGACTTGTGGACCTATCCTAGGCCTAAGTCGGGTAATCAGTACCTACTTACTTTCATGGTGCATCAGCCAGGTTTCTGAAAGCTATACCCATTGAGGACTATTAAGGCTCTTAAAAATGTAGTGAAGCTTTGCCAAATTTTTCACTCTGTGTAGGCCTACCTAAGTCAATTCAGTCAGATCATGGGTCAAATTTTACATCTGGCCAATTTCAACAAGTGATGTATGAGGTAGGGATTGAACAGTATTTGTCCAGTGCCCCTATCATGCTGAGTCCAAGGATGCTTTAAAGAGATTCCATTTCAAAACTCTGACCTGAAGAATTATGTAGAGAATTAAGTTGGAATTTGAGAAGGACTGGGGTGAGGGAGGTCGTACTTGTTGTGTTTGCTTGCAAGGGAAGCGGTTTCAGGGACACCCTAGGTTTCAGCCCCCTTTGAGTTAGTTTTGGGCGTACAGTTCGCCGTCCCTTGAAACTCCTAAGGAGAAATGGCTGAAGGATTGAAGCTGACACAAACCTTTTGGATTATGTTTCAAATCCAAGTATAGGCTCAATAGGGCACATGAAATCGCCAGGCGAGAATTTGAAGCAAGCCCAGACCAAATGAAGAAGTGGTATGACCAAAATGTCCAAAGGTCTTTAGGCCAGGAGACAATGTTTTAGTCTTGTTCCAACACTGGAAACCCCCACTGGCAGGCCAGATACCATGGTACCTATACAGTAGAGTCAAAGGTAAATGAAGTTGACTACATAGTCAAAAGCAGAGATAGGCGTAAGGTAAGGTCAATTGTGACATGTAAATATGTTGAAAGAGTCTGTAAGGTGAATGATGATGGCAGTGCAAAACCAGTGGGCTCTGTAACTCTTGCTTGATGAAAGTGCACAGATGAAAATCATGATTGAAGTTTGAAATCAATGCAAACAATGATGGCAAGCAGCATGACTATCCAAACAAGTTGCAAAATTCATGTGTGCTCAAATGATTTTTAAAAATAGGCAATCTTTCAGAACATCCACATTGTGAAATCGGGCAGTTGATTCATGAGTTTGAGGATATTTTTCGATGTCCCCGAGAACCACTGGCTGTTATCATGATGTTGATGTGGGTATTGTGCACCAATAAACAGCACCCTTACAGAGTAAATCATGAAGATAAGAACATCCTCAACAAAGAGATAGAGTAAATGTTGGCAAACAATATAATTGAATCAAGCAAAAGTGAATGGAGTTCCCCATGTATTTGGTTCTGCCAAAGCTGATGTTCCCTTAGGTTTTGTGACAGACTTCGACTGGGTAATCAATGTTCAAAGACTGCTGATTCATTTTCCGATACCTCGTACTTGATGTACTGTGCATTGACAAACCTTGGAAATTCAAAGTTACCGTCAGGCAAGTTTGATGTTTTGAAGGGTATTGGCAGGTGCCCCCTTTACTGGACTCGTGCGGAAAGGAAAATTTCGGCATTTTGCACCACGGATGGGCTTTTCAGTATCGTGTTATGACTTTCGGTATTTTGAAAAAAACAAGCAACCGGCACCTCCAAAAATGGCAAATCATATAGTCGCTGCATAGAAGGCTGTATGAGGCCTACCTATGTTGATGTTGATGATTGATTGTGTACATTCAATCTTGGGAACAACACGTTGGGCAGCTCCATCGCTTGTTCAGAAGGTTGTCAGAAACCACCATGACAGTCAATTCGTCAAGAGTGAGTTTTTGCCATGCCAATGTCACTTCTACGACAGGCCATGTAGTAGGTCAAGCAAGTCAAGCCTGTAAAGGACTGGCTAAAGTTGAAAGCAAATTTGGAAGAAGTTCCCCCACACATAGTACCAGGAAAGATAGAACTTCAGAGATTCTTGGGTATGGCTGGATTTATACAGGAAGTTTGTCCAAACTTTTCCAGATATTGCCAGTCCTGTGACAAATTTGCTAGCCAAAAATGTCAAATTGGTTTGGTCACAGGAATGTGAAAACAGTTTCCAGAAAATCACACGCCACTGATAGTGACCAGTTTGATTGCACCAGACTTCAGAACCCAATTCAAGTTTGGCCTATAGATGCCCAGTGACATAGGGTGTGGTGGAATTCTTATGCAAGAAGGAGGAGAGACGGAATAGGACCACACCCTAATTCGTATTTCTCCAAGAAGTTTACAGCACCAAAGAAATTACTCCACTCTTGAGAAGGAGTGTCTTGCTCTGATTTTGGCCTTAGGGCATATTTTGATGTAGATTTGGGCACCACAGTGCCCCTGTGAATTGTTTTCACAGAATCACAACCCCCTCTCACCTTCATCCAACAGATGCAAAAACAAGGAACATAGGTGAGTGAGGTGGAGTGTGGAGTTGACCTTGAAGAGTACAACCTCACAATAGAACATCAAAGGAAAAGATAAGGTGATGGCTGATGCCGATGCCCTATCTAAGAATTGTTGTTAAGTCAGAAAACTTAGGAAAGCTTTAAAAAGGCAATTTACATTGTGTTTGTATTTGAAATTTTGAAGAAAATATTAAGAGCCTTAAATAGGGTCGAAAGTTTGCTTTTCAATCCAAAACTTTCTTTCTTTAAGGGGGAGGGAGTTACAGCCCCAAGCACTTGTGCAATTGTGATTTATTTTCAACAACTTTTGTGGACCGGAGTTGGGGGTAAGATTGAAGTCATAAATTAGCACATAAAAATATGTAAATAATCTAAATATTGTAATACAAAAATATTACCTGGTTGTGTGCTGCACTTAACTGCGTGTGTGTAAAGCAAATAGAATGAAACAGAAGATCTCAGAAGAGCTAGAAAGCGGAGAAGGAATATTGCTTAGGACTACTGTTTGGAATTTGAGAAGGACTGGGATGAGGGAGGTTCACTTGTGTTTGTTTGCTGCAAGGGAAGCGGTCCAGGAAACCCTAGGTTTCAGCCCCGTTTGAGTTAGTTTTTGGGAGTACAGTCGAGTCCCTTGAAACTCCTAAAGGAGTAGTGGCTGAATGATGAAGCTGACACCAACCTTTGGGATTATGTTTTCCAAATCACGTATAGCTCAATAGGGCAAATGAAGTTGCCAGGGAGAATTTGAAGGCATGGCCCAGACCAAATGAAGAAGTGGTATGGCCAAGATGCAAGAGTAGGGTCTTAGGCCAGGAGACCAAGTGTTAGTCTCGTTTCCAATCCCTGGACACCCACTGGCAGGCCAGATACCATGGCCCTTGTACAGTAGAGTCAAAGTTAAATGAAGTTGCGACATAGTCAAAACGCAAGATAGGCGAAAGAGTAGGCAATTGTGCCATGTAAATATGTTGAAAGGAGTAGGTAGGTAGAAAGGATGATGCAGTGCAAAACCAGGGGCTCTGTAAGTCTGTGATGAAAGTGCACAGATGAAAAACATGAATCTGAAGTTGTGAAAGAATGCAAAACAATGATGACAAGCAGCATGGAACTATCCAATCAAGTTTGCAAAATTCAGATGTGCTCAATGATTTGGATACAAAACTAGGGCATCTTTCAGAAAAATTTCACACAGTGTGAAATTCAGGCGTTGATTCATGGTTTAGATATTTCCTGATGCCCTAGTAGAACCCACTGGCTTATCATGTTGTTGTGTGTGATTGTGCACCAATAAACCAGCACCCTTACAGAGTAAAAATCCTATGAAGAAGAACATCTCAACAAAGAGATAGAGTAAATGTTGGCAAACAATATAATTCAATCAAGCAAAAGTGAATGGAGTTCCCCATGTTTTTTGGTTCAAAAGCTGATGGTTCCTAGGTTTGTGACAGGGACTTAAGAAGGGAACATCAATGTTCACAGACGTGGATTCATTTCCGATACCTCGTATTGATGAATGTGCTTACAAAATTGGAAATTCAAAGGAGTCAGCAGTTTGATCTTTTGAAGGGGTATTGGCAGGTCCCCTTCTGATCGTGCATAAGAAATTTCAGCATTTGCACCCCGGATGGGCTTTTTTCAGTATCGTGTTATGCCTTTTGGTATGGAAAAAACCACGGCATACCTTCCAAAGAATGGTAAATCATAAATAGTCGCTGACATAGAAGGCTGTGAAAAGCCTATGGTGATGATTTGATTGTTACAGTCAGTTTCTTGGGAACAACACATTGGGCTGCTCCATCGCTTGTTTCAGGAAGTTGTCAGAAAACAAATGCCAGTCAAATTAGTCAAGAGTGAGTTTTGGCCATTGCAAAGTCACTTTTAAGGCATGTAGTAGGTCCAAGCAAGGTCAAGCCGGTCAAGGATAAAGTTGAAGCAATTGAAAGGTCCCCACACCTAGTACAAGGAAAGAACTTCAGAGATTCTTAGGTATGGCTGGATATTCCAGGAAGTTTTGTCAAACTTTTAGATATTGACAGTCCTTTGACAAATTTGCAGCCAAAAATGTCAAATTTGTTTGGTCATAGGAATGTGAAAACAGTTTCCAGAAAATCAAAGCCATACTGAATAGTGAACCCAGTTCTGATTGCACCCGACTTTCAGAACCAATTAAAGTTGGCCATAGATGCCAGTGACTAGGGTGTGGTGGAATTCTTATGGCAGAAGGAGAAGACGGAATAGACCACCCTACACTTCGTATTTCTCCAGAGGTTTAACAAGCACCAAAGCACATTACTCCACTAATGAGAAGGAGTGTCTTGCTTCGGAGTTTGGGCACTTAGGGCATTTTGAGTATATTTGGGACCACAGGTGCAACATGTGCTGTTTTCACAGATAACCCAACCCCCTCACCTTCTTCCACAGGATGAAAAAACAAGAATTCATAGGTTAGTGAGGTGGAGTTTGACTTGCAAGAGTACAACCTAGACCTCAGACACATCAAAAGCAAAGATAATGTGATGGCTGATGCCGATGGCCACTACTAGAATTGTTTCGTTAAGTCAGAAAACTAGTAAAGCTTTTAAAAAAAGGCAATGTTAAATGGTGTATTGTATGTTGAAAAATTTGAAGACATATTAAGAGCCTTAAATAGGTTACGAAAGTCTGCTTTCCAATCAAACTTTCTTTCTTAAGGGGGAGGGTGTTACAGACCCCAAGAATTTGCAATGATTTATTTTTTTTTTTTTTTTTTTTTAATGTTTTATTATTTAAATTAAGTATATTGTAAATTAATCTAAAATAATGTAATTAACAAAATTTACCTGGTTTGTGTGCATAATGGTGTTGTAAAGCAAATAGAATGAAACAGAAGATCTCAGAAGAGGTCAGAAAGGGAGAAAATTTTTGGATGTAACCTGAACCTTAGTGAATTAATTTAGAATGTGCTCCCTGAACTTCTATGAACATACGGGCACAGTGCTGTGTGTGGGTGATGGCTATGAACATTCTAATATGGGAAACATTGGAGCTGAATCCAGGAATTATGATGTAATGGACTATATTTAGTAAAGACTACATATAGAGAGGACTGATCCCTCTAGAATTGTTTTTTGTGAGAGGATATATAAAGCCCTGGTGAGGGAAGATGGAGCAGAGTATTACAAACGTCTTACTCAAAGTTATTAGTAGAGTATAGTGACACCTAGTGCTTCCAGTTGACAGCGGACAGGTAATCGCAGTCAAAATAAAGTTTCTGTAGTGGACATTGTCATAGTAAGTCTCAGCTCCAGTAGTTCCGTCCGATTGTGGAGCCGTGTTCGGTTTTATATTTTCGTGGCCTCTGAGTTTATCCAAGGTAAACAAGCTACAGCCAACTTTTGGACTTTATATTAGTCGAACTCCGAGCTTCGGGAGTCTTAAGGAGCTGGTTTTCTTCAGTCAGGGGACACAAGTCGTTCCGTCGGGACACGTCCCACTTACTGGAAATAGTTAAGTTTTTACGCTGGAATATTCGACAGGACCCTTTGCAAGTTCGGCATCTTAATTGTAATATCGCTGCAGCCAGCGGCGCGGCACACCCCGGTAGTAAGTTTATGTACAGGGTGGACTCAGAAAGAATTACACCCTAACTACGGTGACCATAACTTCAAGTAAGTATCACATTTGATCAATTTAAAGATCTTAAACCACAATGTATTTTTCAATATTTTAATGTAATCTTTCTTTCTCAAAATTGAATTTTGAAAGTTTTGAAGAAATAAGCGTGATTTATTAACACATTCAATGGACCTTCCTTCCAGTTTTTGTAATAAAGTGATACAGACCTAACAGCGAGAAATAACCATACTTCTTTCATTTTCTTTTTCATTTATTCTTTAAAGTCTCTTGGGGGTTTATGGTCTGTGTAGTGCCTCCATTGTAGTGCTGACATGTCAGTCCATCTTGAACGTTGCCTCGTCCTCCCCATCTATGAAGTTCAGTTAAAACCTTGCAGGCCTTGTGTTGAGCCATTGACAGAAGGTTATTCTGCGTTTGTATCTGCTGCTTGGAGAAAATGCCTCCTTTGCATTTATAAGGGTGCAAATTTCAGGTTAAGCGGGTAATCCTGTAACGCCTTGATCGGTGATGAGTTGCACTTGTTACATCTCTCAATTTGTTTTGCAATTAAACGAAGGCTTCGCTGATGGCTGCAATATGTCTGTAACGTTTGGACGTTCTCCTCCTTCCACACGACTCTTTCAACTAATTTTGACTTGTAACGTTGTCACGTTACTTCTTAACATTGTTCAGATCGTCTTCTTGCAAGGAGATTTTCTGTGGAATCTTATCTAAATTCCTGCCTGACCAGCGTAATGTTATGACCATTCGCCTAGCTGAAAACCACAAACGCCTTTGTAGGGCGACAAATGTTTTACCAACCATCTTGTCTCGTGCCATTACGGAATTTTGGGAATTTGCACTCAAATGATGCCGTTATTATTTAAATGTAGAATCCCCTCTTTTGGAGATAAGATGTCTATTTGAATAAAAACTACTGTGAATATCTTATTGGTCAGTTTATCCCCCTGTTAAAGTATTTGATTAAACTTCTCAATTCATTATATGCAGTGCCACCCCCACGGTTCCACTAACATATTTCACATTTTCCCTACACGACTTGTACTGATGGTGGTTTCTAATCATTAAAAGATGATCATTCTTGTTATTTACCATGTTTTGTTTTTTCCTGTTTGGATTTTTTTTATAATTTTCACGGTTATGTGGTTTCTTACTATAATAAAAATGACAAACGGCAATAAGGGACTTACAAATATTACACAAGGCCGGTCTTTGGGGAATGAAATTAAGACAGCTTGAACAGATAACACGAGTGATCAGCGGTAGCTAACATCAAATCTGCATTATTTGTGAACAAACTTGGAAGGAATTGTCCATTGACATGGTTTACATAATGGCTTATTTCTTCATAACTACCGAAGCCGAATCGAGTGAATGGTTTACATTAAATGTTAAAAAGTAATTGTTGGTTAAGATTCTTTTTAAATTTCTCAAATGTTGATACTTACTTTTGAAGTTATGGACCTATAGTTTTGGGTTTAATTCTTTCTGAGACACCCTGTGTTCATAAATTACAACTTTTTATAGATAAATCTTTGATTATTGATACTTAATCGGTGTTTGAATGAGATTGATTTAAACACACAATTAAAATACATCTTTGTTTGAAAATTTGTTCACAAAAAAGTTCACATGTATTGTCATAGTTTTATTCAGGAGTTTGAATCCTTATTTTTGGAGGTGGTTTTGGCTTGGTTAAGGTGACCGTAACACCTTTTCCATTAAATTTCCCGAGTCCAACGTTGGTACAAGTGCTCCCCTCTCTTCTTGACATTATCTCTTTCCGGTCCATACAACCCACACCAATTTTCGCCCTAACATTTAGAGTAGACCCTGGGGGGGGGGGGGTACAACCGGAAAGTTAACTTAGCGACTATTCGGCAGTCTTTTTGACGTTCCTCTGCCTGTATTCCTTCTGGAGTCCAATCGGCATTTATCATAGCCCGCTTCTTTAACCCGCCATATTAAGGGATAAAGAAAACAAATTAAACCGTTTGTCGCAACCACTTGATTCCGGGGAAACATCAATGTTTTAAAAACCCCACTTTGACAATAGTAAGTAATGTGTAGTCAAGAACTCCCTGATACAATTTAAATCCCACTTTGGAATATTAAATGGCTTTTCTGCATGTTGGCAATTACGTATGGACAGTGTGTTGTAGTATTTGGTGATTACACCCAAACTGTGACTCTGAGGGACGACGTGTAGGGAAATAGTCCAAGCTATTTCCCTAGGAAAAATAGCACGCATAATAGGACTCAGCCAAGAAAATAGCATGGATTGTGTTCATTGATATTCATGAGGTGGTAATAATGGCCTGTCCGACGTCATGCCAATCATATTCGAATGATGAACCCATGTAGGGTGAAACTCTGCCGTCTATTGTTTGATATTTTTTTATAAGCTTGTTTTTTTTAATGAGCATTCTTACTCAAAAGAGTTGAGCACTCTACGACTGTCTATCAGTATAGACAACTCTGAAATGCATTGGTATGCTTGGCTTTTTTTATATAGTGAAATTGTGCACGATGCTGAATTGAAGTTAATAAAATGAAACAGTTTTTCAAGGCAATGTCATACATTAATTTAATCTCAATAAAATATCATTGCTTTTCTATTCTAATGATGTCAGGCTAATAAGTGACAGACAACTCTTTGTAATGGTGGCTATAATCGCTGCTATCGGTTGTCTTGACTGTTTGGGAAATCCTCGATTCCTATGAGGGTTTGATATTTGTATCTTCTACAATGGGTAGAGACTATATTTTAAAACGAATTGTAATAGAACGTAACCGGTCGAGTCATAGTAAACGTTTTACCCGAGTGTTCTATGAGTGTGTGACGAAAACTGCAATTAAACTTGAATAGAAAATGTATAAAAATAAAGCCCTGTGCATTAAGGTAAAAACGAATTTAATGCAGTTGGAAAGTCTGTATAAATGATCAATTAATAACAAAATCCAAAGTGCATCACGTTATGTACTAGATAAAGTTTAATTTCACTGCAGTTATTATTGCGCTGTATCAAAATCAATTCAATACTGCTCCCTTAATTACTCACGATTCTTTTTAAATACCTACTAGCAAGTACCATCGTTCAAGTGAACAAACGCAAAACAGTAAAATGATTCAAAGAAACAAATCTCTCTCTCTCTCTGGTCTATAGCTGTCTGCTTTACAATGTATAGCACCCTCAGCTTGCTGATTACCACAGAATACCACAGTTTTCACAACGGTCACTCCTTTACCCTTTTGCGATTTATAATTACACTTTCTTGAATGTAGATTTTAGGAAATAGGTCTTGGTGTAGTTTATATTAATACTTCTTCTCTATGAAGATACATATCATTTGACCTAATATAAGTAGAAGACCGAAGACTTTACTATACTTATACATTTCATAACACTTATGTGCGATACGTTTTCCAATATTTATTTGTTAACCAAGAAAGCTGTAGGATTAGAATTAAATGTGTCCCAAGCCACTTCAATACTAATACTGGCATTATTTTTGATTCCTTCGCGTAATTTATTTCTAAAAATGTGCCAAGTCTATAGGGTCCAACACGGATTATTTATGAGATGATGACAAAAAATCATTGCCATCCATTATGACATTCAGTGGATCCTACATTCATGACATTGATATTTAGGTAAGATATGGACACAAAAAACAATCCCAACCATGTGACATCAATGTGTCCTATTATTGATATTTAAGAAAAATATGACACAAAACATTCCCATTTATTATGACATTCAGTGGGTCCTACAGTGATATATCCTAAACGTCCTTTAACTGCGTTTAAATGCACTTTTGGAAAAACAAAATCACGGAGCGGGAACCCCTGCCTTGGTTAGGGGGAAATTGGGCCTAGATATTAACAAGAAAATAAGCTACCTCAATTTTTTTGCGGTGATCGTCAGAGTTTTCCTCTTAGGATCGTTAGGGATACTTAGACGATAAGACAGGGAATCATTCTCATCCATTTGAAATGCAGTGGGTCCTACATGATATTTAGGAAGAATATGCAAAACATTCCCATCCCAATGGAATTCATTGGGTTCCTACATGTGCCTATTTAGGACGATATGGCATAAAGCAGTCAGATACTTTATGACACTCAGTGGGTCCTAACATTGATATTTAGAAAGATATGACATAGACCATTCCCATCTATTATGGAATTCATTGGGTCCTACACTGATAGTTAGGAGGACATGACAACAAATCATGCCCATACATTATGACATTCAGTGGATCATAGTCATGCCTTATATTGATTATTTAGGAAGATATGACACACAACATTCCCATCCATGGTGACATTCAGTAGGTCCTACACTGATTATTAGGACAGATATGGGACAGTATCATTCTCATCCATTATGATTATGACGGTCTGATAACAATTACCAGGATTCTAGTGATGTCACGAAGATAATCCAGCCCTACTTTGGACTTCTGTACCTGCGATTACCTGGGCTATTTCTTTGCCGTTCTCTGTGCTTATAAAGGTTTTACATTTTGATTATCGGTAACATTTTTGGCGTGGGAAAACGAGAAAAGGTTTGTTTATTTTAGTAGTGACTACACTTCCATCTCCGATAATATGGGAACTATTTGTTTAGGTGAAATTTTTTTCAAACTGATAGCTCAATCCCAATCCTCATTTTTCACTTATGTTTAAATCTTTTGTAAAGACTTAATTCATATTTTAAAGAGATTTGTTACAATTGGCTAATATTTTTAAGTCCTAGCAATTATGTTAAAAAAGTGGACCGGAATTTTTAGCCTTTCCCCACGGCTGTACATATTTAGATATGGCCCAAATCGTTTTTTGTGACTTTTATTTCTAACTGGTGTCAACTTATTTTTGGAACCAGAAAAGTCAAAGAAAAGTGCCAGGCCGACAGGTTACTACCAAGCAATAGCTTGTAAAACAAAAAAATGATTAGATATTCAAAAGAGGAGAGTGCCCCCACTTTATCTAACTAAGTTTATATATTTTAATTAATCAACTGCTATTTACCATGCAAATTAACACTGCTGAAAGTTTGAGCTTAATTTGAAAAACAAAATATGTATAACGGCAAAGTTTAATTTGGGCTGATCATGATTGTTTATAGCATGCAAGGGAGGGCAGCAGGCGTCATTACGTTTCATTGTTTCATTATGCCACATTTTGTTAATAAATGTAAAAAAAATCATAATATCATGTAATGTTGTTATTATTATAATATTGTCTCGTGAATACAGTAGGTGTATTCAATGCGTCAGAAATTGTCCCTCAGGACGAAATAGTTCAATTGGTTGACTGTTTAAATCCCATTGGAATGGGCAACAAAACAGATTAGCCGTTAATAATCGCTATATCTCGGTTTGCAGGGCAGATTGGAATGGTATTGGGGCTCCCCCATTGTTTGCCACGTTTATAACCCAAGGTATAATTAATATCTACTACGAAGATACCCAGATTAGGTAGTTTTGAGAAATTGAATCTGCTTGCACAACTTTTTGAGCTACCATGCTACACAATAGGCTTTCGATTATTGCTTAAAACTATCAAACACATTTTGCAGACTCTGTGCAAAGACCATTTGCAAGGTCCTATGGACCTGACGCTAGACTAGTTGCTGAATTAGAAGTGTTTAGGAGGGTGGGAGGGTGTTAAACGTCTATGCCATTTTCGATGAGATGAATTTGTCTTGTGGGGTATTCATTAGAAAAACAACTGCGAATACTTCATAGTAGTAGTTGAAATGATTTTAAATTACAATTAAGTCTTTGAATTTGAATGACAAAACCGGGTGGGACCTTTCCAAACTTTTCAATTGATCTGAACAGATTTAATTCTGATTGTAAATGCACGGTGTAGCATATTTATATATAAAAAATTGAAAAGTTGAAAATGAGTTCTGTAATCAGGGCTTCTTATCTGGATAGAATAAAGCCCTATTTCTATGAAAAGCATAAATATTTCCCGGAAATATTAGAGACCGAAATGGTCATAGCAATAGTCTATCAAAGACAGAATATATTGCACTCGTTGTAAGCGCAAAAATCATTTCCGTGGAATAGCTGTAGTCGTGTATAAAAATACGTGCATAGTACATTTTTGTATGTATAATTACGATGTATCATTTTAATTCAGAGTTAACATGTTTGCCTTGAAATAAATTATAAACATAATAACAGGAAAAAACAAACGAATGAAAAGCAGAAGTGAAAAAAAAGAAGAATTTAACAAACTCAGTGGATAACCTTGGCCATCATTCAATGAAAATGCCATGTTCATTTCGCGCCGCTTCACCTCTCTTCTTACACAACCCCTTCCCCACTTCCCGCCTAACCGCCACGGCACTCTCTCAACCCTTTTCCAACCCCACCCCACTACCTTAATTTATTCTTATCATGTACCCAACCGTATCCCCTCTATCCCCCCACTCAAATTTTGTACGCCCCCCTCTTACTACCACATTTTTGTCCTCCCTCCAACATCTCATACTTCTCTACTCCCCTATCCCTACTTCTTTTTTTTCCTTCCCGGTCTCTACCCCCCCTCTCTCACCTTCCTTCCTATTTCCTCTTACACCTACAGAAGCCCTCCCTTTCTGTCTGTCTATCCGTTTTCCTCACTTCCTAATAATTCCATCCCCGTTGCCGATCCTCGTCCCTCGCATTTCTTTTCTTACATCTCATGCATCTACTATATCCCTGCGTTCCTCGGTATTCATTCATCACCTCTTTTACTCTACTTTTCCCCCCCATCCTCACGTTATCCATTTCACACTCTCCACAATCTCCCCACATGCCGATTAATTTAGACGATCCGCTCACCTTTCACCCGTGTCCTCTTCTCTCTAACCCCCCTCCTACCCACTTTGTAAAAACTCATCCTAGCTCTAATTCATCCCTTTTCCTCCTTCCCTTCATCATATCCTTCCCCCCACCCTACCCCAACCCCTCTATTAGCCCTTCCCACTCCTCTCCTCAACTGCTTCCAAACCCCCACATCAATCGCCGCCTTTTCTCCTTATACCCTACCCCGCCTATTCTCCTTTGCTTTTGAATCATCCTACACGTGTCCTATCTCTTACCGTCATAGTCCCCTCATCCTCCGTCCTATTTTCAATTATTGGTTTTCTTTCGAGACGTCGTTGGGGTTTGATTGCTGCAAGGGCATTTGGTAATGCTTCTCATAATTAGAAGCCATTCGTAAATGACCTATAAAACCTGCTGTCTTGATAATATTTGTCTTTCTACTCAAGGGATCGTCATTTTTATCCACCACAACATGTTTTTGGGGGATATGTTATCACATGGATGAATGGATGAAAATGACAAAAAGAAGAATCGAGAGGTAGTGACTCCGGTTAGTGATTATTCCCTCGTCAAACTTGAGACTAGGTTGTTGCCCACGTGAGTCTGGTGACGCAATTTCAGACAATGAATGGAGTTTCATAATTGTTTAAAGGGGGAACATAAAAGCCTTTAAAAATACGATCAGCATAGGTTTATATACATAAATGATGACCGTTCAATTAGGAGTAATCCAGTCTATCAAACCCATTCATTAGAAATAAAAGATTAATCCTCAGCAAGTGGCGTAGCCGAGGGCGGGGCGGGGGGGGGCAGCTGCCCCCTGTGGGGCATCTTGCCCCCTGAAAAATTAGTGATTACATAGGCCATATACTAGACTAACAAATTGTAATATATGCTGCCCCCCCTGAAAATATATGCCCCCCCCCCTGTGCCCCCCTGAAAAAAAGATGGATACGCCACTGTAACTCCGTGGTATGGCAAAACATTTGTGATCTATTTGACTTCTTCTGCTTCCGACTACCGTTTTCTTTGGATGACATAGCCCAGGCTATAATAATATAAATTGACCGCATGATGGCGTACATGTGACGAAGGGATTGGGTAAGCCTTTCATCAAGGCGTTGATTTCCATTTTTTTATTTCCTATAATCAATTGTTCAGTAGTCATTGTTAACTATAGTGGTATAGCCGCTCGCTCACAGGGAGTCTCCTCCGCGCATCCTTCCACACCATGGGGCGTTGCGCTTCATTTTTATTTCCTATAGTACCCTGTACACGATGTGGTATAGCGCCTTCTTACGGGGAGTATCGGCTGAAGGCTTCGACTATGATTTGGGGTTCAACAACACTAAATTTGGGCAAAACATTTGAGTTTGATGCCAAAATAGGGCAAAAAATTCAAAATTTTGAATTCTCACGAGCACAGAAGCTATAGCGAATATTAGAACATCAATTTTATTGCCATTGTTCTCTGCTTGACTATAGAATGGCCCGAGAGGAATCGATTTTCATTTGATACAATTGAAGGGATATGAACATACAATAATACAAAATAATAGCACTTAGGCTGTGGCGGCCAAGAAATCCCAATTTAGTCACCGTCCATTGGTTTAACACGTAAAAGCCGAAATCTTGGACGAAAAATGGAGGACTCGTGTTATATGTTATAAAAACGCAATATTTTTTATTTCAAACCCTTGGAGATGAAGAACCACTTGCTAGAGGTATTTCAGAATTTTATGTATGGAATAACGGACATGGACTCGGGTCATATGTGTGTCATGGGAGCAGTCAATGACCGACTCACATCAAAGGCGCCTAAGGTCGGTTGAGTTTGGTCTGTATTGCTAAATATTTTAATTCCTTCTAATTCAGGTGAGTTTGTATATCGAAAGAGGCTTGACTGCAATCGATGATACACATTTCATATGGCGCGCGCCCTCTTTCTCGATGTGGGATTTTGGTACCGTTGGGTTGTTTTGATGAACTACAACCACTGACCTCTACAACATGGATAACGGCTGCCGCAGTTGAATAGTCCCGAATGAAGCAACAGGCAGTTGCATTTTGCCCTTCTTAAAATGGCTTCACCTAATGTCCAAGTTAAGGCACGAAAAAGAAAACCCTGTTTAAGGGCGAGCGGACCTTTCGAGTAGGGTCGGGCCGGGTCGGGGCAAATTTTCTTTTATAATGTTTTTTTTCTTTTCTGGAGTCAAAATTGACCTAAAATAGGCCCCAAAATCTGAAAATCAAGAGAAAAAAATAAAAAACTTTTACGAAACAACTTTCTAAAAAAATTTGCCAAAAAATTGATCAATTGGGCTAAAAACACCGCTGATTTTACATGATTTTTGGAAAAACACTAAAAAAACAGATGCGCAAAACTGAAAAAAATCAGGGTCGGGCAGGGCCCGTAAAACGGGTTTTTTATTTTCGTGCCTTAAGGACTTTTTTGTTTTCTGTAATAACAATAGAACATCTGTGTGGATTATGTGCACCAGCAGGTGTATGCATTGTTTCCCGCCACATTGAGAAGGGCAAAAAGCACTTTCCTGTTCTTTCAATCGCCGACTCAGACCCGCTATCCATGTGTAGAGGTCAGTGACTACAACTCCCTTAATTTGGTGTAGCTGTAGACGAACTACTACACCTTTTAAAATACCTTTTTTAAATTAAAATTTCGGAGATCCCCGATCTTAAATAGCATATTTGTAAAGGTAACTGGCGATTTACCATCAAGCGTTTTGTCAATGACCTTGGTCTTTATTTGCCTATAAATTATGTGGTGATATAAGGTATCTTAAAGCATTATCAGATTGTTTGCCATAATCCTGCACATTACTTTAAATAATGACCATTCATGTAACGTTGTACTTCTTTATGAAATTACTTAATTAAAGGTAGCTATCCCAGCGCTTAACGATAGTAAATACATAGGAATGAGCGTCTACAACGTGGTGATCCTGTCTACCATTACAGTGGCTGTTAGTCTCATCATTTACGATGATCCCCCACTTCTCTTCATCTTCACGGGAGCCATCGTCAACTTCTGTACAAGTGTTACTCTTATGGTCATATTTTTACCAAAGGTAAGGTTCTAAAAGATTTGTTAACGGGTGGAACATGTTTGGCATTGAATGCTATCGTCGGTGATGATCCGTCACTAACGGGCATAAAAATCATTTAGGGGCGACATAAAAACCCAACCACCTGTTGACCAGCGGTTCCGTCCGATTCTGGGCGGCTGTCATTGTTGAGAAAATTAGAAACCCACCAGAACAGGACGAAAACCGCCGGTCTGCCGACGGTAGGGATTTGAAGTCATCCCTTAGTGAGCACACGTGCTTTTTAACACCTGCCAAAAAGCTTGTGATGTGCAGTAGACTGACAGTGTTGCCACTGTTTACTGAAAGTATTAATTTGTAAAGAAAAGGGTCTGATTTGACAAATTAAAATTAGTCATGCACGCTGATTTTTTGATCATTCAAGGAATCAACCAGAAAATGTTATGTTTAATTAGCATTTTGTAGCATGTACCTTTTTTGACAAATTAATATTTTCAGTGTTGTCTCCTGGAAATTGCGCCCAATGTAAACATCTAAATTGTTTTCAAATAAGTGTCGGACTCATTCTTTAAACGTTTTACTCTCAAAGGCAATAACGATTTCATGTGACCATTTCAGGTAATATCGGTATACAAGTATCCGCAGGGGAAGCCGGTAACTACAATGCCATCTCAAGTTCTCTCTAGTGATGGAAAGACCAACACCGCAACAACAGAGGAAAATAAACGCCTTAGAGAGAAAATTATGCAGGTTTGTTACTTGCCGAATTCACCCTAATCCGATATCATTATCCGATATCCTTTATCCGATAATGCAGTCTGAACTAAAGCACTTGGGATCTCAAGTTATAGTCAAGAATAAGATACGCCATCCTTTGCTTTAAATCTGGTTGGGTTATGGTTCAGGTTATATCAAGATTTAGACTATTGAATTGGGAAATTTCGCGAAAAAAGAATAGGATATTTTAGAGTTAAAGCCAGAGTTTGGGGTTGGGTTTGGATTTTAGTGCCAGGATCAAGGTCACGGTACTCCATAATGTACTCGTTTTATCTTTCCTTGATCCCTTTGAGATAGTCACCTTAATTTTCCGTATCCTATTCAAGTGGCGTACGCACTATACGTCGCTATGTTAACACAAAAGGTGAAATTGGCGATATTTTTGTACAGAACTGGTATTACTAAAAAGTATGTTTCAGTATGTAACACCCAAATTTCAATTTTTTAACTATACGCCAAATCAATTAATTACATTACCAATTTATTTTAGACTTGGGAATTGAAGAAAACAATTCGTCATATATCACTATTGCAACGTTCCTATGTAATACCACCAACGAAACACGTGATTAGGAGCACTTCTTCTTCTTTGCGTATCCACAAGTCATTGGTAATGGCTTGTGGTGGTGTCAGGATTTATTCAACTGAGTAAGCTGATCCGGGGCCGCGTGTATCCATGATACGGACGCTCCTAACATGACCCATTAGGAGCACTGAAGTCCCAGTTCATTTGGGAATGTGTTTATTATATCTGTGTTATCAGTTGCTCAGTGTGTGTTCCATTGATGATAACAAGTTTTTAATTTAGTTCAGCCCCTGGAAGTTAAAAAGAAAGAAAACATTTCGTTTGCAATCAAATTTAACATTTCCGTTGTTTCAGAGTCAATTGCTGAAGATAATGTAATGTAATGATTGTGTGATTTTGGTTTGGTCTTTTCAGCTAGAGGAATCTATACGAAAAGCTGTTAACACTGGAACTTTGGACAGTTTGAACAAGTGTGTCGGTGCCACTGTTAGAGATGAAGGAAGTACAGTTATTGTTTCCAATGGCGAAGATCGCATTTGAAATGATTGAAATTTAATATCTTAAGTCCATTGTAAATGCCTTACTCTGCAATCTAAGACTATTTGATATTTATATGTGCCATGATACCAGGGTGTTACTACTACTACAAAGACCTTATCATATATAGAAACTGCAAGGAATCATGGGATCGACAGACGATGGTGGCCAAGAAATCCCAATTTTAGACGTCGCCATTGTTTTAACACGTAAACACGAAATCTTGACGTAAATTTGTGGGTTTTTTACATGTTATAAAAACAATATTTTCTTATTCCCAAACTGTTGGAACTGAAGAATCGGGATTATTTCTGAATATTTATGCATGAATACGGACGAGGACGGAGTCGTATATGCGTCATGGGAATACCCATGGCCGACCCACATCAAAGCGTTTAAAGTCTGTATTGATGTAATCGATTTTGATTCGTTTGGGTGAGTTGCTATATTGAAAGAGGCTCGGCCGCCATCGTCTGGGGATCGAAAAGGAGCAAGGGCGCCACGCACGACGATGATGATCGTTTATTTTCATGTATTAACAATGGGACATCACAACAAAATGTGAAAAACCCTATTTTTTAGTGGGAATCTTTTCCTTTTAAGTACATAATGCTACATAACTCAGACAGTATTTAGATTTTTTTTCTGATTTTGTTATATTACGGACTTCCAAACTCTACAAAGTTCCCATTACCACAGCCAAGTGCACATTGTTTTCGGTTACAGCTGGGAACCTAGCTATTGTTTTCCTCGTTTCCAGGTGGTGGCCGCCAAATAAATCCCCACAAGCAATATTTTCGTATTCCAAAATCGTAGAGCTGAATAATCAACTCCACTGTATTGTAAGGGTTACTTTTTAATATTATACATGAATAACGGATAAGGACGAGATTGTAAATGGTTTATGGTAACATCCTTTACCGGTCCACATCAAAACCTCAAATCGGTTTATGATTTCCGGAAAGAAGCGCCCCCAATTTTTTAGCACAATTTTTGTGTGCATATTGAAGTGAATAACCAGTAATCAGTATTTTAGAATTGCCGTGCATAAGAGAAAAATCAAAGCATGCTTTTTTATGGGGACGATTACGATACCATGCAAGTTCAAAACATAGTTTGTCTGATGAACCTTCGAAACGTTCTCGGTAGGTGTCTACAATTGACAAGTGCAAATTGAGAGAAATTCGTATTCTCAAAAAATCTCCCCATGTCACTTTAATCTAATTGATTCATTTTGGGGAGTTGCTATATTGAAAGAGGCTTGGTCGCCATTGCTTGCCCTTCCCCTATTTTGGTAGGGCGCTCTCTGTTGCTATCTAAGGTCTCTTGATTAATGGTATTTGGCGCCAGAGTGCAAACCTGTACTTCGTATGTATATTTTCAAAGTTATACATAGCTCTATTGCTAATTTACGGGCTGGTCCCGATGGGGCTAAAACACGACAACATTAATTGGGAAATTATTTTTTTGAAGTGAAATCCAAGGATAAAAGTGCTTCGTTCAGACACTAGATTCGCGAGTTTTGTCAGTTTCATTCTCGTTTGAATACATATAACACAGCATTTATACTGTGGCGCTGCCTTCCCCCCAAATTGATTGAAAATGTTCGTTGGTTTAATAAAAAAATCGACCGGGTCAGAAAAAAATAAAAATTGGGATTTCTTGGCCGTCACCGCCTGTGTTTAGCTATCTTTGATAAGGTCTATCGATTATTAATGGTATTTGACGTCAGAGTGTTAACCTGTATTTTATAAGTAGATTTTAAAAGTTCGAATACATATTGCTAAATCACGGGCTGGTCCCGATGTGGCAAAAAGCTGCAAAATAAATGGGAAATTGTTTTTAAAGTAACATTCAAGTACAATATAGCTAAATCGTACAGATAATAATAAAAATACTTGTTTCAAGTACGTAATTGTATGAGAAAAAGACAATAAAAAATGTTGATGATAAAAACCAGGTCAACGGGTTTCCTATCTGAGAGTCTTTGAACCCTCGAAATGCGTTTTTCAGAGTGTGTGATATTTAAAAACGTGACGTTATCCAATAAAGTTTTAAAAATACATTTTGCCGGCTTCGAACAAAATTCCGAGAGGTTGTATACCAATCAATACGATAGAACTTGTGACATACCGGATCAGATTAAGGCCATATTTAAAAAAAGGTGCCCCTTTTCTCACGACCAAAAATTCAAGGCAAATGCACTGAATAAATTGCAAACACCAAACTTCAACAAACTTGAAGCATTCAACATAAGAAAAGAAAATAAGTAATTATTACTCAACAAAGTTCTTTTACGTCACTAAGGAATATTAGAATCTCATACGCTTACATTTATTCGTCTTGTTCCAGAAATAATATTTGACATCTTTGTGCAATCATTTATCTAAGTACTAAGAGTTTGGTTACTCATAACGAACTACAATATTACGTGTAGTATCGTAATGTTTTTGGATTTGTCGGCTATTTTGCTACATTTTGATTTTTTGTCTATTTTGGGTAATATTGACCCCTAGGAACTCGAATTTGGTTCCCATTTTTTTCGACCACCCGTTTTTCAGCCATCTTGGATTTTAAAATGGCCGCTATTTTCAATATATTTTCCCCAAATCTCCATTTGTGGCCGACTTAGAAAGGTAAATTGGTGTCTATACCCACGTTTGTGATACTAAGGTTGCTATAGAAACCGTTATTTAAGTTGCAACTAATTTTGTTTGGCGGCCATCTTGAATTAAAAATTTTACCTTTCTGTGTCGCCCATAAACGGAGATATGAGGGAAATATGTTGAAAATAGCGACCATTTTGAAATCCAAGATGGCTGCCGAACGGCTGGTCGAAAAAAATGGGAACAACCAAAAATTGGAAAAAGAAAAAAATAAATCCTTAAAAAAAATCAAAATGTAGCAACATCCATTAAATTATACAAGGAACCATACTAGTGGCTTAATCCTCCAGTAACATTAAAGAAGCTCACTCGGCTTCGATGTTCATGACACTTTATCCGTTCTTTGATTGACTCCAAACAAAGGAATCGATAGCATGTCTCAGACAGTACGACAATCTATTCAATTGAATTTGGTACGAAGCCTTTACAAATTCGATACAAAACGGGTTTATGTACAATGGGTTAACGCATCTTATTCTGTTGAACAAAGTTGAGGCATTTCAGCTGTTATCTTTTTAGTTTTGATCTCAACACATTCTTTCCTAATGAATTCGTACCATCGACAATATTATGCGTTTACTGACAGGAATAAAAATCAAACTATAAGTGTGAATGTAAAAATGTGAAAACTTCAGTGCACAATATTTGTGGCTCAATTTTAATTGTACACTTGTTTCAGGCGCCAACATTTCCATTGTGTCTACGTATTTTTAAAATAATGTTATGATGTACTTGTAATGGGTATGGTAGACTGCCATCGCCAAATTTTATTGCCATGGTATTATTCTGACCCTATCACCAGCAATTTCAAAGGACAATGTTTTGGTCCTTTTTAGCATGCGTTCAATAATGCTGTTATTTATAAATACTTTGGCATGCTTTCTTGAAACTGAAATAACTATACATTTTGTCAATTTCTGTTTTTTTTTTTCATTTTAATTAACTAGAAACAAAATTGATTCTTTGGCATTCTCCATATTTACCTAACACATAAGAATATATGAACATTAAAAGTAGTGTGCAAACACTAAATTTTGCCTAAAAGTGAAGTTTGCTATATGAAAATTAAATAGCATCATATCGCTTTGGTGGCTTGATGATTCGTCCACTTCTGGTAGTTCTTACAGTTTTTGTTTTGGCTTGTTGGTGGTTGCTGTTGGCATATTTTAATTTGATGATCCATACAGAAAAAAATTCCGCCTAATTCATAATAGCCATTTAAAAGTCCATAAGCGTTCGCAAATTAACCGCAAGTATGAAAGTGCTAAAGTGTTTATTTTCCTCTAAATGGCTAGCATTTTCTCCACAATAAATTATTAAAGATGAGTATTTGATATTTTTCCTGGTATGTGCTATTCTAATAATTACGCTTTTTAACTGTCGCTGTCATCATGCAAGTCAGCTCCACTTCTATGAATTATTCTCCAAAACGGTTATTCTGCCTCAATTGCACATGACACATTTAATTTCACACATATTATGACATTTTATGAAGACGCTCACAAACACAAAGATCATTTAATTTAACCCAGATATTTTTTAGCTTAAACAGATTTGTTTCCATAATAATATATCTAATAGTGTCATGAACAAATTAAATCTGAATCGGGGAGGTGACAACACCTTGAGTCTTTTCAACTGCGTAGCAATATAATGACCCTGCATTCCCAGATGAAGAGCTTTTTTCTCTTCCGCATACCGGGCCGATTGTTGAATACGTTTAGCTCCATTGTTTGCTGAAGTGTACCGAATCCATTAGTCACATTTTGCCTATGTTAAAAAAGATATATACACACAACTACACACAAAATACACACTATTATACATGTATGAATGCCAAATATGGCAATGTAGTCTGAAGCTTAACGATACTGGGTCAGCGATATAAATAACCATGAAAGCCTGAGAGAGGTTTTACGAAGTAGGCCAGGTATCGTCATCTTTTGTATGCAATTTTAATCATGTGCTAATGTTAGCATAAAGGTTTAAAGTTTTCTTATAACTTGGACTTGATTTATTTCTGCTATGGAGGTATGGAATTATGTAGGGAGTCCCAGGGAACGAGAGGCTTGCGAGAGGTTACACCGGGGATCGGAAAGCCCAGTGAATCAGCCACACCGACGTTATAAACCTAGGGTGAAAGCTAATCGTCACCCCGTTATACGGAAGACCAATACACGAACAAGAATAACTAAGGAAACATTTTCCAGTCTGCAGACATTTATTTATTTAGACATGAACGTCAGTTGCTCTTAAAAGAGTACTTACAAGGTTCCAGTATCCTCACGATGTGTTACATTTGTTATCAACTAATCAGGTGCACGCATAATTATACCCAGTAGAGTCGGATATATCACAGCGGCTAATTAAAGCCTAACTAATAGTCACCCTATTGCTTAATGCAGTAGCCGACTATGATACCCTACTCTCTCTGATATAGTTAGACAAAACGGCCTACATTCTACAGCACATTGTACGCACATACACGCAAGGGAGTAGAGTCAGCGAGGAAGAAAAGTCATGAGTGTAACCAAGTGTGTGAGCCGAAGCGGAACATCAAACAATAGAATGTTCTGACTTATATACCCCCACTTTACCCATTGAGCATATGAAGAATTCACCAATCGTCAATCTACCTGAAGGAGGATGCGTCTTTTTATAGGTGAGAAAATATCATGCCGCTGAGGTTCATTTAATAATAGGCCTACAAAAGGCACATCATAACAGTTTGAATGACGTATATGTAGGTCACGTTTACACCAGTGCCTAAACCATTCATTAGTATTCACATTTCCGCTAATGTTGTTTCAGTATAAAATGAATTACTAAGCAATCGTAAGTAACCATGAGTATCAAGGAAGTAAAATGCGACGATCTTTTTTACTCCACAAATCTCCTCTGTTAATCTCGTTGGTGATGTGGCAGGTGATTGTTTACACCGTGTTTCCAATTTGTATTTTGTATTTTCAATATGACACCTTTGATGCAATTTATTGCAACTGACATTTGGGCTGATAGCCAAAATAATCCTAGCGGAACCATTATCTTTTCAAGAAGAGTAACAATACAGAGGCTGGTAATTATAGGCCCGTGAGTATTTTAAGTGCTGTTTCAAGATTATGGAAAAGGCAGTTTATATCCAACTTGAAAATTTTTTGCTTGATAACAATTTGTTGTATGAATATCAATCTGGTTTCCGAAGCTCTTATTCCACTGACTCCTGTCTCATTCATCTCTTCGATCACATTAAAACTCAGTCGTCTAGAGGCCTTTACACCGGTTATGGTCATGCTCGACCTCCAAAAAGCTTTTGATACCGTAAACCATAACATTCTCTGTGACAAACTTAAGCTTATGGGATTGTAGTCTGTGGAATGGTTTCAATCATATCTCTCAAATAGAATGCAAGTTGTCAATGTTAAAAATGTAACTTCATCACCTAAAGAAATCACATGCGGGGTCCCTCAGGTAGTATCCTGGGACCACTGCTTTT
Source organism: Ophioderma brevispina (assembly GCA_023653785.1). Classification (NCBI taxonomy): domain Eukaryota; kingdom Metazoa; phylum Echinodermata; class Ophiuroidea; order Amphilepidida; family Ophiodermatidae; genus Ophioderma; species Ophioderma brevispina. The sequence continues at coordinate 86,359 of JAMKCH010025447.1, forward strand.
CTCTGTTACGTTAACGATATGGTCATCAGTATAGATCCTGATTGCAAATTGATTTTGTATGCTGACGACAGTGCAATACTGTACTCTCATAAAAATCCTGATTGTATATCTAAAAAAATGGGCAGTGTGCTTGCATTGATATTGGTAATGAGTGGCTTGTTGATAACAGATTATCATTGCACCTTGGAAAAAACTGAGTGTATGATTTTTGGATCAAAGCGCAAGATGGAAAGGTGTGGAAAATTTTAAAGTTGAATGTATGGATCAAACCATTAAAGGTCAAGAATGTGTCAAGTACCTGGGGGTAAACATTGATCAAAACTGCTTCAGGTGAAAGAATTGCTAGTGATGTTATCAAAAAAACTAATTCTCGGCTAAAATTCCTATATCGTCATGCTCATTGTTTGAACATAACAGTCGTAGGATTCTTGTTGTTCAGGCTGGGTGCAGTGGTCATTTCGATTATGCCACTCCATCATGGTATTCTGGTCTGAGGCCAAAAAACAAAACATAGGTTGCAAACTACTCAAAATAAAATGTGAGATTTATTCACAATCTTGGGCCTCGTGCTCATGTTGATCAGAAGCAACGCTCCACATTAAATTTATTGAGTGTCGAAAACAGGGTGAAGTTTTTGAATATGTCACGTTTTTCAAAATTTCCAACCAGATGTGTGCTCACTACTTAAAAAGAAATTTTCCCAATTTCTGATTGTTCATGAAGCCACCGTACAAGGGGCAGTGCTAACAATTATCAGGTTCCAAAGATCAAAAGCCTTGCTGACTCAAGCTTCTATTTTAGTGCAATAAGGGAGTGGAATTCCCTCCCTGATAATCTCAAATGCATTGATAATATATCAGGGTTTAAAAGTGCAATTCGTGGGTATCTCTCTAACAGCTGATCCAATAAGGTCCAAGTCTGGTTTTGTCTGTTTTTTTGGTTTGTCTTTTTTTTTCATTTTGTTGCCATTTTTTGCCTACATTTCTACTCTACCTGTAACCCCTTGGACCTCATTGGAAATAGCCTTAACCTGGCTTTATGAGTATCTGGTTTTAATCACTGTTTTTTTATAATGTTTATGTTTTAATTATGTTTGATTTAATGAAATTTTTATCTTTTTATTATTGTTATATTAATGTTTGTAAATTTATATGTTGATGTAGAACCAATAAATTCAATCAATCAATCAATCTACCTTTGATTTAGTGAGGCATTACAAAACTACATCTCAATACAACTGCATTTTAACTGTTTTAAACAGCACAAATATTACTTTATTGCAATAATTTAGAGCTTTGAGCATATCACCATTTGAAAAGAGTAGGAGTATTCTTAAATTTTACCAACATGTCGCCTTGAATTTTACTATTATTATTTATATCAGGCATCCGAGTGGTATAAATAAAACTTGTATTGTACAGTTTTGGTTAAAAGTCCCCGGATGCGATATACCGCTGTCATCATATTTTTTGGTCACAGAGTATAGCTCTCTGGTCATAAGAATTAACGTATATGAATCTAATTGCTAAAACTTTTGCCCCAAAATTTGGGCAGGACACCCGATCATAATTCTTTACCACAAGTATAGCGCTCAGGTTGGGACTTGGGTAGGTCGCCTGGTCATAATAATATTTGCCACAACTAGTGGCGTAACCAGCGGAAGGCGGGTGGGCATAGGTCGGGTGGGGGAGGGGTGGTGGAAGCGCCCCCTGCTCAGAACCTTTTCCCCCGTCAGCCTCCCCCAAATGAACTGACGTTTTGTACAGTTCTATGAGAAATATCAAATGCACAACCAACTCCACTCAGAAATGTTTCGGCACCCCCCTTCTGCCCCCCCCCCCCCATTTGTAAAGGTCTTGTGTGGTGGCCCACAACGAATAGCCGTTTGAGTGGTACTCGGTGGGTCATCTGTTAAAATAATTCTTTTGGGTGGGGACTTGATAATTTCAATTAATCAATAATTATTTACCCCAATATATAGCCCGCTGGGTAGAACTTGACTTGGTCAATGAATGCGATCATATTCTCTACCTAGAGTACAGCCTTCTGTGTGGAATTTGAGCAGTCACCTATAAAAATAAATTTACCACAGAGTATAGCCCTCTGTGTGGAGCTTGAGTAGGTCACCCGGTCATAATATTTTTTTTGCCACTGAGTCATCTTATATTGAAACATTTATGCCATTCAAATTCTATTTTAAAACATGTTAACGATGAATGTGATAACTCTAGTCTAAAGAGTTTCAAATTTGTACATTCAGTTGAACTTGAGGTAATTATATATAAAACGATTCCCTCCAGACGTATGCGGACGAGTCAACCTCACAACTTGTTCAAGTTGCCTTTATACTCTGCTATCTGGTGACAAATATCAATAGCACATACAGCGAAGCAATATTACAGTTAATGTTTATGAACTGCTGTAGATTGTTTTCATATTCCCAGATGGTATTAAATTTTTAACAAATTCCTTGCTGGCTTTAGTTCAGTCCTTATGCTTGTATGGTAAAATAATTTCTCAAGATACATTATAAAAAATTTCGTTGAGGCTCCAAACTTCGCTTGCCACTGAAGTAATCCTGTAATGGTGTTCACTCTTTGAATTGCTCTCACTCTTTTTACATGACGAAACACAATTCCCGTTGCGACCTTTTCTTTCCAAATGCGATTTTTGATATATAAGAATAATTGGCATGGCTTACATGCATATACAAAATTACCTTATCTACAGATTTTCGCGGTTTCGCAAAATTTGCAAAGTAATAAAATGGACCCTAATTTTGCGTCCGCTGTTGTGCAATCTTTATAGTAACATTATTTCCTCACAAACGTGATATTAACGGAAGCTCATTTAATTAGCTTTAATATACTATAAAGATCATTCCCATTAAATTAGGTATAGGTAAAGCTAAAGTCTTTAGAATCAAGTAGTCTGTCAATGTAAGCTTAGTCAACGTAAATGCATTATTAGCGACATTAACTGTCAAAAAACATTTTGACTAATCTAATTTGCTTCAATGGTATTCAATGTAACAGATGAGTTGAATGTTACTGACCTTTGAGCGCCCGTGTTTTGTATTCGAAGGAACATAAGTGTCTTTGCACTCTCTATGTAAAGATGATGTAAATACGAAAGGCCAGATTATCTTAGGGAATCACACCACTAAATAACTCCCCATAGACTTGTGTACAAAATTACCTCTCATCAAACGTCAATATATCGGCTATAACGCGACTGGTTATTTCAAAACTGGATTTTTTGGAAGACTAGCATCATACCTCTTCAACAAAAATGAAGAAGTCATATGATAAATGCTGATATTTTGAGCTACAGAGCATTGAAGATTTGCATGTTTTCAACACGCCCACACCTAGTTTCCCCCAAACCCTCAAGATATTATACAAAAATGGCACACCCAAATGGTTTGTTACTAGTCCAAACATTACTATACGATTAATTTCAAATTTCATTTAAAGACAACTTATCAACATTTTGTGACTCCTCATTTAGGGAAAGTGCCACATTTTGGACGCCAACACTGTTTCGGCACTGACGTCGTCAGCTACACCTAGATTATTTAGTGATGTGATTCTTATAGTTCGTACATGATACAGGTGAATCGGGGTCGGGCCACATTCTTTCTGCCTCCTCTCCCAACTAATCGACGCTATCCAAAACTTTTCCTCTGGTGACACGACGGGTGTGGATCTATTATAGGGAGTTTCTGTCACCTGACCCATCTGACACTCTTTTATTCTGACACACTTATGAATTCGGAAACCCCTTTTTTTCTGACACACTTATGAATTCGGAAACCCCTCACGGAATAAAGCACAGGTTTATTCCGTTAATGTGATGAGATGAGACTATTGGAGGCGCTACCGGACGGTCTGTGTTAAATTCTCAAAAAGTTCTATTCTCGACCTGAGCTCAAAATATTTAGAGGTATAGGTAGACTCGACACATAGGGAAGTCAAAAAATATGATATCAACTCGATACACAAGATAGTAAATTAATATATATGGAGGTTAACTCGACACGTAGGGAGGTAAACGTACTAGGGATATTGTCTCGAAATAAAGAGAGGATGCAAATTCTAAGGATATATATGGAGGTAAACTCGACACATAGGGATGTAAACTCAACATTGTAGAGAGGTAAACGTGACATATTGGGAAGGTAAACTCAACATATAGAGAGTCTTAACTCGACATAAATTCAACATATAGGGTGGCTATTGCGACTTGCAGAGGTTAAATCAAGATGGAGGAAAAGTAGAGAACCGTCTTGTGGGCTTCCCTGACAGTAACTGCTTGCCAGTGAAGCTAATCTCTACACCACCAAACGACGTTTTGGAAAAACAGTGTACCCATATCATGACTAGACCCCATTGCAGGCCTTTTTCTGCCTTGATTATAGTGTCATTGAACGTAGAGGGATTTTCGCGAGCAAAAAGTAACATAATTGCTGATATGTGTAACAACCTCCAATGCGATGTCTTATGTCTGCAGGAAACCCACAGAGGAATCGAAAACCATCGCCCAACCATACCAGGCATGGTCTTAGCCATCGAGAGACCACATAGACAGTACGGAAGTGCTATATTTGTGGAAACAGGCTCCAATGTAGCAGCAACATCAGTGTCTGCTGACAACAACATCGAAGTCCACACTATTGAGTTCAGCTCTGTCATAGTTACATCAGTCTACAAACCTCCATCAATAGACTTTAATCATCCCCAATTCAGCCTCGGGAATCCCACCAAACCTCACTTCTTTATTGGCGATTTCAACAGCCACAGTACCCAATGGGGCTACAATGAAACTATATATTAAAGACGGACAAGCTGTCGAAGAATGGATAGACAATCAACATCTACGTCTCCTTCACGACCCTAAGCTACCGCTATCATTGTATATTGCCCGTTGGAAGAGAGGTTACAACTCTGATCTAGCTATTGTTAGCAAGATTGTTCTGGATCTAATTCACTAACTCAACATCGACCAATCGGTATCCAAGTCAAACGCTGCAGTAAGACCAAACAAAGCGCACTTTAAGCGTCGCCCCCTGGCGTCGCCTTAACTATAGGAAAGCAGACTGATAAGTATTCACTGATGACCTGGACCAGAAGGTGAAGAGGATTGCTCCAAAACCCCATAACTATGACAAATTTGCCCAACTAGTGAACAAGACTGCCCGGAGATTCATACCCAGAGACAGCCCAGAGGCTGTAGGACGGAATATATACTAGGCCTTTCCAAGGAATGTGCTAAGAATATCAAGAGTATACTACCATGTTTGAAGCTGATCCTTTCTCAGCTAAAACAACTGCTAAAGGTGAGGAAGTTTCGGAGAGGATCTCCCAGGAAAAGATCAAAACCTGGCATACTTTAATTGAATCCACCGATATGACTCATAACACCAAGAAAGCATGGTCTACCATCCGCCGGAAAGCTTCGAGGGGATCCAACAGAACCTCCACAGCAGCCAAATGTTACAACCAACCAAGTTGCCCACCAACTGCTTTTAAATGGCAACTGCAGCAAGAAGTCCGAAAAGATCAAACTAGACCGTAAGATGTTAAGTGGCGACCCTGGTTTCACTCGCCCTTTCAACGTGGAGGAATTGGAATCCGGTGTTGCTAAACTTCAACCAGGAAAAGCAGTAGGCCTTGACAACATCTCAACTGAGCAGCCGAAAAACTTCGGCCCAGTAGCAAAGGAATGGCTTCTTGAGCTTTACGATTGCTGCCTTATTTCCCACAGGTTCCCAAAGGTCTGGAGGAAGCTGCACATGTTATGGCACTCCTAAAGCCTGGAAAAGATCCATCTAATACCAAGAGCTATAGACTAATATCAGCCATACCTACAAGCTCTTTGAACGTCTCCTGCTCAACCGTATTGCACCTGTGATAGACGAACACCTCATACCAGAACAAGCAGATTTCCGGCCAGGCAAATCAATAACTAGCCAAGTACTCAACCTAATTCAAAACATCGAGGATGGTTTGGTAACCGGAGTTGTGTTCGTTGATCTATCAGCAGCTTGCGACCACGGTTAATCACAGATGCCGTACTCCAGAAGATGTTTTGAACTCACTAAGGATATCCGACTGACTGAGCTTATCAAAGGATTGGTTTTTCAAACAGGGATGTTTATTTGTTCGGCTAGGAGCAAAGAAGAGCCGATGGCATAAGCTCAATAATGGATTACCACAGGAAGGCGTGCTTGCACCTTTCCTGTTCAAACATCCTATACCAACGACCCAACCTAGGAGTGCAGGAAACCTGTCGTTTTATCTATGACAGATGATCTTGGAATTAGAGCAACAGGATGTAGACTTCACAGTTGTTGAAGAGAGACCTCCAAAGCTTTGGAAGAACTCAGTCCTTATTATGATGAAAACCACCTACGTGCAAATCCATCCTACACGGTGTGTGATTTCCACTACGCAACCGTGAAGCCTAAAGTAGCTTAAAGTACCTGGGGTCCGTTCCGAAAGTGGTAGTACGACAGTCGTAGCCTCTTTCTATCGCAACTTTGCGGAAGTTCACACTCGAATTACTGCGTTCCCAAAACTTTGTATGCACTTAAGATTTTCTTCAAAACTTACGAAAATCTACGTCTGTCGTAACTAGCACGCTACGCTATTTCCCCGACTGTTCAGACGCAGGAGTATCGTTAAAGTACGCGAATTTCTACTTATACCTCAGAGTTGAGTTTAGACTTGACAGTAACGATATGAGATGATATCATGGACATTATGGAAGTAGTATTCGTGATTTTATTGGAAAAGAGGATTGTGAGGCTGGGAGATGATGTAGGAGAATAGTCCAAAGCATTTTAAACATGCTCAAGACGAGACCGGGGGCGGGGGGGGGGCCTGGTGTTTTGGGGCGTTGTATGGGGGTGTAGTATGTGGTGGGCTGTATGTGTTATGTATGTGTGTATGTGTTTTTGTGAGTGTTTTATTTAGTTTGGTTTTGTTGGCTCAGTGTCACCCATGACCGATTTTCAAAACTAATTGAAAGAAGTATGTAGGCCTTTCGTGTAGGATTTTTCTCACAATTTCAACACATTGATTTTGTAAAAATAAAAAAATACCTCTTTTGTGTATTTCAACTTACATTTTTAGGGGCGTGTATCCAAAAAGACCTCGAGTTTTCAGTACATCACCGTTACTTCCAAAGTTGGAGGATCCCTCCCGAGTTGAAGTATGTCCGTTAGGTAGTGATTAATGAGTACAGAATGTCTAAATTGTGAAAATTTAATAAAAAAATGTATTATGGTTATTTTCCATTTTAGTGAGGAATAGTACGTGTTGTCTCTCTGTACTGTAGGCCTAGAATGAACACGTCACACGACATCGATATTATGTAAAGGCACTGGCAAGATTTGAAGGGTATATGAAAGAAAAAGTTTTCTTGTATACATCTATTACACACCTAGTTATCGACCTACATTGGCATTGTAAAGAAAAGTAAAAATATTATTGTGAGGGTGGTTAATTGCAAAAAGGTTTCAAATGCATAAATTACTGTCTACATGAATAACGGCTCTTGTGCATGAGTATATTGAAACACAACAATATTAGTCATGTTAAATCTAATGAATGACGAAAAACAAAATGCCTATACCCTATTGTGTCCTTGCTTGAATATATACAAAAATATACAGCGAAGTCCGTTCTTATGAAGAGTGGGATCATCAGTGGGACATTATGGCTGTTAGAGTAAGAGTTGGGTAGTAGCTTGTAAACATCAAGGTTTTGCAGAAAAAATATAAACCCTATAACCGTTTTTGTGCTCAAAGTAAACAAGAAAAAAGGTTAGTAGGTTTCATGACAAACTTGACCCTCTAACACGAATATTTTTCAGGGCTCAAACAAAAATCTTAAATGTGCAATTAGATATAAAAATATCTGGAACTCGAGACCAATATAAAACAAAAAGGTGATATACTTAAAGGTGACTTGCAAACGAGGAGATAGATTCACATATCAGGTGTCCCTAAACAAAATCGAAAGTAGTACGATTTTTGCCCTCCCGATTGTAAAGCCGTTCCATCAAAAAACTCCCCATCTGAAAGGATAAGGCTGAGAAATGGTTCCTAAGTACAAAAATTGTGAAATTATTTTAATTTCGTATAGGAGCAAAATACCAAATTCGGCCTATGTTTACATTGAATATAAGCAAATCAGGAATCAACTTTTTTCTCACTTTTTAGACATTTCTGGGCCCAAATACAATTTAAGCGAAAATATTGAGTGGTCTTAGTCTATATGGAAAATTACTATTAGACAAAAATTGGGGTGCCTCATAAATCTCTCGTTGCACAATGTTAATCCTATTCAAGAACAATATCTAAATTCCGGAGGATTTGACCTACATGAACATCTTGTTATATAGGTGCCTATATGTTATATTTATTGAGAAAAACTTTACATACCGCGCATGTGCCAAGCAAGTTAGTATTTGCATCTTGCAGTAATTAAATTTAAAAGTACATTTACCTGTAAGTTATGGTATAGCTGTATGTACATGTTAACAAGATATTGAGTTTTAAATTATATTTATAAAATGTTATTTATATCATTGTTTTGAAAAGAAACAAAACAGAGTATAGATACATCTCAATTTGTCACAGAAATGAAAAATAACAGCTCTCATCGCAGAGCTATAACTAACGTGAAATAGTCATATTAATTAAAACAGTTTGTACTAAGAATTAATAAAACCGTGATGAAAAAGAAGTGAAGCACAGGAGCTACATGAAGCAAATAAATATTTAACACACACACATACACACGCGCGAACACAAAAAAAAAAAATAACGAATCGGACCAAGTTGACGACAATCAAGCGAACCCTGTCCGAAGTTGTTTTAATACTTTTTAAAGTTCTATAGAGATCACACAATAAAAACCAATTAATACCTGATTAAATAGGCACATGGGGAAACATTCGAACGGGTCTCAGACTTTTGCACCCAGACAGAGCCCATTTTAATCCCCAATCAATGAATGGCATGACCTTTAATCGGCTTAGTTTATGTTAACGTGAAATTGTCGTAGGTTTATGGAAGAAATGCACTTACGACCATCATAAGTACACTGTTCGGGAACGCTACTACAATGGTCGTAACCAAAATCTTAACCACGTGCGTAAGATGAAATTACGATCGTAGTCTTCGGGAACGGACCCCTGTCTGGCAACCTCTGGAGCATGTGATAGTCCTGTCTACAAGGGACTGCATTGGACCGCACTCTCTAGACCCACATCAAGAAGACGACGAGTAAAGTTGTTCACGCATTAACATCTTGAACAAAACTGGCCACAAGATGGGCCGATCGCCCCCCATACACTGGAGATCGACGGCAATTGCCCTGTGCTACTTATATGCAGAGTATGCTTGCTGCTAGGGAAGATCACCTCATGCCATGAGCTTGTGTAGCATTAAATGCTTCCCGCCGGCTTATCACAGGAGTCATTCGTCCAACACCAACGGAGAACTTATACATCCTAGCAGAAAGTGCTCCACCAGACATCCGTCGTAATGTATAGCAAGCATGCGAGGGCGTAGCTGCAAAGTATCTAATGTGAAGCACCCTATGTCTGGATAGAGACCTGCTGCCAACCGAAAATCTAAGCAAAGTCTAACCTCTTGAACCAGTTTCTATGGAGTATAAGAGAGTCGCATTGTGGAAAGAAAAGAAGAACTTGCTATCAACCAAGTAACATCTATTGGTTTTGAACCTGGTGAGCATCTTCCACCTGGAGCTGATTCCTCATGGGCTGAATGGCGATGCCTCAACAGATTGAGAACCAGAACTGGCCGAGCTAAGGTTTCCTTGCAGAAGTGGGGCTACCTGGAAGCAGATCAGGACACTACCTGTGGTTGTGGGATAGCACCACATACAATGGAACATCTCTTGGTCTGCCCACTGCTGGAGCAACAATGCACAGACAAGTACCTTGTGGAATTCAGTGAAGCAACGAGACGTTGTACCCATCTCTGGCTGGATCATATTTGAGAACCACTGTGTTTGGACACGATAAGAATAACTCAAGATAATGGCGGTAAAACTCAACATTAAGAGTAATTTCCACACAGTTTTGTCGTGCAGGGCGTGAATATCATTCCGAAAGAGAATCCATTCAACACTTTGGTGTTATTATTAACACCAATGACAGGTTACACATTTTAACGCCAATTGCTCTTTTTCAATTTCGTATGTTTTTCGGTAGTGCTATTCCGTATAGAATCTATAAGAATTAATTAACACTTTAAGTAACACTCTAGCTTGTGCAGCGTAGTAAGTTCACACCAAAATAACATAAGACAGCTTTAAGACGTAGGCACTTCTTGCATGAATCTAATTATATCCTAATGGGAAAGTGCAATTGCAAGCACTTAGAGAGTGTGTTGAAAATAAAATCAAGCATAGAAGAAAGTGCTTTATACCATGATCGAATAGCACTTAATGACTTAACAGATGTCAGGAGAACATTTCTAAATGTCTGCAATAAATCAGGGCCCGTTGCCTAGATTTGCTGGGATCGGTTACACGGTAAAGCGGGTATAACAACGTTCAATTAGTTCGTCTAGTCGTCTTCGCAAATTATATTTCATTTTAATTCTAAAATACTTCAAACACAACATGTGTCGCAAGTAAGGTGCAAAATCTTCACCCTTTCCTTCTACTACTACACTACTACTGCTGCTGCTTGTTGCCACTACTACTATAGTAGATTTCAAATTACGTGAGACTCCGTGCATAATCGGGCGGGTAATGATACTTAATGGGGTTCAATCTCCGTCCATGCAGAGACTAGGCCTTTGTTGCCATTACAAAACATATTGTGACCATGGTACAAAGTTCTGTACAGAATCGGCTTACTGAAACTGTGTATTTTCATTGTATACAATGTCTGTATGATTGAAGGACGTATGCTATTGTTGGCCAGCATGTCAAATCGGTTTTGCGCTAATCTCTTAATACAAGGTTGGTCCTTTTTGATGACCAAATAAAAACTTAGTTGTGTTATGTGTACATCGCGTCGATATAAGAATATATTATTTCACCATGCTGTAATACGAATGGTATTTTGAGTGTCAAGGTAAGTTATGTTCAAATAACGTCTAATGAAATAAATGGCGGTGTTTTCATCCTGATACTTGAATTGAAAACATCATTAGATGTGAAAATACTATGTTGTTAGGTCAACATTTATTTAAACGCTACATTACCTATTTATTTGTATGAGTACCGATAACTTTTTTACCTGTGGCCGTTCAAATAATTTTCTTACCTCTCACGGTGAATGGACAGACCTAAAACTTTAATGAGGTCTCACTTATTTTGAAATCTACTATAGACTATGGGACATGTACTTCTATGCTGTTGTTTCGTACTCGCCATCAGGGGCTGGGTAAAACCAAGTTAATTCATAACCAATTATTAAATCATATAAACGTCTGTTCCCGCAAATATAAAACTGGCACATTTTCTTGAAATTGATTAAATGTCACACGCTGCTAAGGCAAGCAGAACATATTTACCGGCTTCTACATTCCTGGGGGTTTTTTTTCGTTCAGGAGTATAAAAGTGAGGATAATGCAACTTACTTTTAGTAATGTTAAAACATTTGCGGATGATCTATGCAGTCGAAGTACCCCATTGACTGTTCTGCCACTGTTGCCAGATAATTATTCATACGTCCGATCTCAACATGGACCTAATAGAGAGGAGGACCAACAACACACGAGTTTCAAAGACCCTATAACGTTGCCGCCTTTTGTTATTAAATCCTACCACGATCCAGTTTACCGGGTAAGGTAAATGCGATAATAGCCCTCTCAGCAGGAGGGAAAGAGGAACACCTGCTATGTAATGCAACTTAAAATCAAAAGTATGTGATATTCTGTGGCACGTACTAGCGTGATGGTATTCCCTCCGGAAATGGGGGGGGGGGGGGGGTTGCCACACACTATCCACCACTTTGGGATCACCCTTTACCTTTGCTATACCCGGGGTAGTGTATTGTGATGGGGGGGGGGGGGGGGGCATGAACGGAAACATTAAATGTTAATTGGCAATTACAAACTCATATCTGACACGGAAAATGGGATTTTAGTAGGGCGAAAAGGATAGAGACGCGGTAGGGGTAACAACCCCCCTCCCCTCGGAAGACGAGGGTTAATTAATCTATAATTTATACATTTAATTAGGTATAAAGTATGACTTATCACACTCATAATTCAGATGAAAACGGACATTGGAATCAGTTCGACATGGTATCGGCTATCAAACAGCCACAACGGTAACAAATTCAACATAACCGGAAGTTAAAATATTACAATTTGGTGGATTTTCGAGGTAAATTCCACGTATGGGCGCGTAGTGGGCACCAGTTCAGAAGTTATAAATTGTTACAAGGTACATGAACTTTCATAACACCGTTTCTCAAGAGTCGGAGTGATCGGAACATGTTAATATATTTTCACAAGATTGTTAACATTACGGGTCACAAAATCACCCAAAATGCAAGCTTATTTTCTACAGTCGTAGCTCCACAAGAATGACGGATTTTGATGGGTTTTCGGTATATTTTCTGAACAAAATTCTCCTCTACTTGGTGTGACAAACAATTGCCAAAAAAAAGATGGAAATTGAATGTACTATGCACTTTCCAAAAGCCCTACAGTCAGGGGTCACAACATCGGTCAAATTACAAAGTTTTGTGGACAGCTTTTCCCGTAGTCCCTGCATCGACCGCGGCAAAAAGATATAGATCCAAAGACGGCTCGATGGATTGTGCACATGAATACACATCGAGTGCTAGCTTTTGTCGAGATGAATGGGTAATGAATTAGATAGTTGGTGGTTTTCGCGTTGTTTGTCCTACTCTCTATTATGTCATGATTCAACGACCCTTAGAGACACAAACCATGAATCAATTTCCATTGAACTAAGCGACGAAATCATCCGTGATTACAAAACGTCCCAGAGAGGTCGTAGGAGTATATCCTACACATTTTGTCATGGGAGAAATTCACATTAAAAGGCCTTTAAGTTTAGATTGAAGACCACATATAATAACTTTGATGATCCTAGTACATTCACAGACTTGCCTCGATATCGTGACTTAATACCAAATTGAGATCCGCTGAAAGTACACGTCATTGGGTTGAATCTAACATTGAATCATTGCTGTTTCCCTTATTTCAGCGGTGATGTTAATTTCCACAGGTCTGCAGATCTTTTGGTAACTGTTTTATCATCAGGCGACACTACTGTACAGGAGTGCATAATGACTACCACAACTGTCCAAATCTGATGTTTTTGTTTCATTTTCTTAGGCTTCTTGGCTAACGATGGGTTCTTCGGCAGCATTGAAGTTTAATATCACGTATATCTTCGTGCGGGGAACATATATTGTATTTACTTAACCTTTGTTCAACTGGTGCCAGGTATGAATTTAAAAAAATTGAATTTTTGAACAGTGGTGTTCAGCAACTTCACTTTACGCACAGTGAGTCAGAAAACCTGAATATCGCCCTCTGTAAGCTTTGTTTGCCAGCTGATGTCTGACTCTCTTGAAAAAAGCGTGGCAGCACAGAGCATACACACCATCTGATTCAAATCGTACACACCATCTGATTCAAATCGTTCACAAAAGTCACGCGACTGTGTGCTTTTTCAATTACAACAGTACCTTAAGCGGTCGTTTCAAAAATCACCTCTTCTATATCTTGTTTCCTTGCAATATTTATAACGCCAAAACACTTTAAGTCTGGAAAGCCTCTATGTCTCGTTCACAATAATTCCATGTCAAAGATATTTCACTTTATCGCCAAATATGAACCACTCTACCATTTAAAAGTCGCACAAAATTGCTCGCATTTCTGTAATTAGGCTTTTTTTTTTCGATTAAACCCACTATCAGTCATTTTTCCAAATTCAAAATTCAAATTTTGTGTCTAAATTGCTAGTGTTTGGTCATATCAACACCTTATATTAGTGTTCTTTTTGAAAAAAAGACACTAGAGCATTGTAAAGTGGCCTTGAAGTTGCCATTTACGACAGTTTCTAGGCCTGAAAAAAGTAAATCCCGACTTTATTAGTATACAAGGCATACAAATCTTCATTTTCTTGACAATTACGACGTATGCTTGAAAATAAAAAAGCGACAAAAAAAGACTTTGATGACAAATATTATGTTTATATTTTGAAGAAATCGCTGTAGTGGCTTTAAAGATATAACCTATAACTATCGGTTTCAAACTTCAAAGAAGGAAGTAATGAATTCATGATCGTCTGCTATTAACCACATTGACAGCTTTATTCATGGAGAAACAAAAAAATCATTCAGAGTTTTAAAAGTGTTTTAATTGCGCCTGACGTATCGTAACAGACGTAACATATCCATCAAAACGACAACTGGGCTCAGTCGAAGTTGCGCCATTTTCACCGGTTCGGCGTATCAGGGTTTAATCCATGTATTTTGTCAATACAGGAGTATTGATGTGCTTATGGTTACCATCTTCAAAGTATCATGATTACAGTCATTGGTTGTTGAAATAGTAATGCAGTTGAAATAGGATATGCACTTTGATGGGACGCCAAAATGTTATAATCATGACGTAATCATTTCATCCGATATTTCTTCATGTTTTTAAAAGAATTTAAGCGGGACTCGAATGAAAGTTCATACGTGTTGGTTAAAAGCATATCCAAAAGCTTAAGCAGACTTCAGCACTTAGTTGAAAAATTCAACATACCTCGAATTTTCGATGTGTAACGCACATCCTCATCAGAAGAATTCCTGAGATTTTGTACAGGAATGACCTCTTTTTAACATTGATGACGTTGTGGTCTGAAAGACCATTATACAGAGACGACAAACGAAACCCGATAAAGTAACATCGCTAAATACGAAAGGAAAGCGTTTTCTGAATTGAGAAAAGACAAAAATATAACTATCTTGCCTGCGGACCAAGGGTACAGAACTGGTGTTTTGGATGCTGACCGAAATGTTGACCGGTGTGAAAGTAGATAGTCCGCCGGGAGCCCTAGTCCGGGCTCCATAGACGACAACGGAATAAAACGTGAAACTAATGTTGCGTGAGAGTCAACTGGATCGAGTGCCCTATTCTTTACCGTTGTAGGTGAACCGCGAGTCAGGCGGCAATACTTCACGAAGACCATATTTCTGCATGTGGCTGTTTATGTTGCTGTTTATGTTACACCATGTTGCACAATCAGCTTGCGAGAAACGGAATGTTAACCGGTCTGGATTGGTACTTGCTCTGTTTCTTTCTTTACTCCCCGCCTGGAGAAAAGTTCGTATAATGTAATAAATGTGTATAACCATTCTGTGGTGTTTTGCAAGAGTCTGGTGACTGTTTGTACTTTGACAGTTGGTCGTACAATAAAAATGTTGTTTCTCTTTGATTCCAGTAACTATTTCCAAATGGACACAATACTCGATGGGAATATATTTTAGATAATGGCTTGAAGGGAAATACACTTTTCACAGGATGCTGGGGGGGGGGACTCCTACCCTCCACTCAATGTTGAAATTAAAAATGAACTTAGTAACTTCACCTTTTACAACTCTTTCAGTTACATAGCCAATAAAATGCTACTTTTTAAAATATATAGAGATTGTCACGGTTATCGCCTACGGGAACCAGGTGTTATAAACAGTAGTGTCTTCAAAAGTTCAACGACACTTCTTCCGCACTTATTTCTATAGCAATAACTTCGTCTTTGTCGCATCATTAGATGATATGCACACTTGGACGGCTGGATACAGATTTGAATATACTTCAATCTAATGTCTGAGGTAACATTCTGCAATGTTAAACGTTCTCATGCAAATATTTAACAACCAACACAGACAAGAGAAGAAATAACTCTTAGTTATGGCATATTTAGAAATACGCTTCGAAAAGGATACCGAATAAACTGTGAATCTATACAATATCAAAGGGTTACTGGTTAGTACAGTGTTTGCCAAGTTAGAAGGTTAATTGTACGAATGTTGGGTAGTGGTTACGATCATGTGTCATAATGTCTATAGTTTTTATTTAGAACCATAGATGCATGGCATTACTTCGAAGCCATAATATTTATAAACTGCCTGGCTTTTCAGAGTTTGTGCGTGAAATGATAAAATCATGATTGCGGCTCTGGGCCACAATACCGTGGAATAACTCTTTGAATACACATGGGTAAATGATCTCTTCTATTACGCCATGAGGCCAAAGCGAAAAAGATGCTCGGACAAGGACAAAGGTGGCGCACCCATGGGAAGTACATAATTCTCAAAATAATTTTCCTAAATATAGAAATCAGTCTACGTGTGTCTCAGTCTAGTATGTGCAAAATTTTTCTAGAATAGACTATTAAAATATCATCTCAATTTTTGCCCTGAATATCAGCGACAGCGGATGTACACATGATTCATGACTCCAGCAAATAAGGGGGCTATTGATAAGTAAAATCAGCTCGGATGCAGATATTTTTCACTGGAACTGCCAGAGCCATTGTTCTACCATGCAACTGAAACGATTAGAGGTGTTATACACACCCCCATTAGATTAAAAAATTTTCAGACCGGGATCACAAATTACCTGTCCTATTTCACGAAACAATAAAAGTTGGAGGTTTTTCTGTGTGTTCAATTAACTTTGACCTATATTTCATCATTTGTTCGAAAAAGAAACGAAGGTGAACAAAGCTCATGAGGAAAGGTTGTGTGCAACTGTGACCCTAAACCTCTTTTGTGCAGAACCAACCCCCGTAACTGCCGCGTAACCCATTCTTGCCATTCTGCGTTATTAGCAAAATCGAAAATCATTCTCCTATAAGAAGTGCAGATAAAGCGGGGTGCCGAACAAAACTCAAATTGAATAGAAAGAGGGTCCTATATGATTAATATGATTAAGTTATGGGTCTTGATTCTACACCCAGATGTTCGGTCAGAGTTGCAATTAAAATTCGTTCATGATTTGTGCTCATATCGTTCCTTTTGAATAAATGGATGAACTATGTACGGTCAAAGTTATTGAACTCCCAGTAGAGTTTGGGTTTATTTTCTTCGTGAATGAGACTATAGCTCAATCTAAATTAGGACTAGGGATCGTGGACCAAAATAACCAACTGTATAACAAATTCTGTACTGTAGTTCCCATCGAGGGGCTAAGGGAAAACCAAGTGTAAATCATAATAATTATTAAAATCACAAATGTCGTCCGCACATAAAACAGCACATTTTCTTAAAACTAAATAAAAGGTCACCTCAAATTCTTTTTCCCAATATCAGAGACCAATGGATATGTCTAGACTTCAGCAAACCATGAGCTAAAGATATTACAATGGGCCCGTATGTGGAGCCATTGTTGTAGCCATGTGTTACCAAGCCCCATTCGTGTTCAGGACAAATACCCGTCCTCTCTCACAATAACTAACCAGTGTACATTATAATATAGGTCGTTGACACTACATTTTCTTCTGAAACGCGTAATTTGTACAAACCCGAAGTTAAGCATATGTTACGATTTTGCTTCTGCACAAAGTTGTTAGGTCAAAGCTTGCCCTGCAACATTCTCTCATGGTGTTTGGTTCAGTTTCTTCCTTTTCGAATAAATGATGAAAAACATGGCCAAAGTTAATTGAACACGCACTATAGAAGCTCAATATTTATTTATTTGTGTGAATGAGGTTAAGTATTTTGTCCTGAAAAGTACTCAGTCTAAATTGGAGAGTCGGTACAGCTGAAATCTATTCAGCTGCACGACAATATAAACAATGGTCCTGCGCTCGGCAGATGAAATTGTTTTTCTACACCGATCCCGGGCCGGGTGAATGAATTCTTTAACTCCAGTGTTCTGAAAGTCTATGTGTTCCAATCGTCACTGACTATTGGGGAAATGAAATTGAAGTGACATTTATTCTTTTTCAAGAAAATGTCCAGTTTATTTGTTTGAACAGACTGTATATGATTTTAATAATTTATATGAATTAGGCACTTGGTTTTCCCCTAGCCCCCCGATGGAGACTACAAAACAACAACATAGAAGGATATGTCCACCTTAATCGGCGTATAACAACTCAAAAGCCTTTTCAACGTCAGGACAATAACAATGGCTTTGCAGTCCCAGAGAAATCTGAAGTCCGTTTCCTATTCATAACGGGCGGATTTACTATCAATAGCACCATATTTGCTGGAGTCAATGGAAGCACGCGGCAGTTTTTGACCACCATCCATGCTCAGAGGCAAGCCTCCCTCACTACCTCAAAGAGTAGCTATTAATTTTTCTTATCTTTTTGGCCTTAGAATTTTTCTCTCTGACCTGAAAAATAATCAAAAATTTTCTAACTTTAAAAGAAGCAGTAGCGCGATTCGAACCCGGACCACTGTATCATGAGGTCAGCTACCTAACCACAAGACCAGCATTGGTGTGTCAGATTTGTAATTCTAATCCTTTTTTTACGGAATAAATCGCTACTGCTTTTGTCGTCAGCAATCAATATAATGAATAGCTCCGCTTTGGAACGGTTGCCACATCCTATGCTCCAGAGCATGAGTGGTGTCAAAATCTCACACTTGCTCAATGGAACGTGGTGTACATCCCTTGGTCAATGATATTCAGGGGGAAAAAGGAGATGACATATATTAATTTCAAGAAAATTTGCACATACTAGAAGTGAGGAACACCGCGCAGAATGATTTTTTATAATTTTAGACAATTTATTTAGGCAAAATTATGTACTTCCCAGGGTTGCGTCACCTTAGTAAAAACGCTAGAGATTGCCCGCTGGACTATATCCAATGTCTGAATAAGTGGCCTTTGACTACTGTTAGTCGTCTTGGCTGCGGTCTAAAGAATGGATCGAAAGAATGTATTGCTTGACTCTCCATTTTGGATTACTTGCATTATCTTCATTTTTGATACTTTGACAAATTTGAGAGGGCTATGTTGAAGAACTAACATACATTTTTTACATAATCATCTTAGACAGAGACTCTCGTTTGAAAAGGAGTGAACATTTATTTAACATTATTGTTGCATCATTGGAGGGCTCTTCGTCAATCACGTTGGTTGGCTTGGGGTCATAAGGTCATATGATTGGTAATGATGAGAAAGCCATTCAATTTCTTCTCTGTTTTTCCATGTCACCCTTCAAAATCTCTATTCTTTGTTATCCCTACTAAAGACCCCAAAAAGTAACGCAGCATGTGTAAATACCCCCATAAGTTACAAACTTTGGTCTATGCACGAAAACATAAAATGATATCAATAGTCTGTTTTTTCTTCCAATTTTGACACCTTTCTTTTTTTTTGCAAAAAAATGAAGGGTCACATTTTCAAGGTTGCACCTGAAGACATATTACAAGGTTACAATACACAACCATGCATTAAGGAAAGTGACACAAACACTTCACACATCAAATCTTTCAATACTGAATTCCTTCATCTGAGACACCCTGCCCACTTAAATTTTGTAAATTTACAAGTGGAAAGGTATCCTAATAATGTTAGTGCTTGAACAAATGGGTGGTACAAAGTATTCACCCCACGTATGGTAAGATCCGTTTAAAAAAAAAAAAACCGGGGGGAACAATGCGCTCTTTCACTGAATGGCAATCAATGTGGCTATACATTTTATTGCAACTTTTAAAAAAGGAGAGAGAGATTTTCTTTAATGGGTAGGGGTGCCAATATGATCGCAATGGAGCAAGAAGGAGTACAAAATTTACTGAAGAAACGAACTATTTATATCATTTTGTTTTCGTGCAAAGACCAATGGTTTGTTCTAGGGTATGGTATTTAGACAGGCTGCGTTACTTTTTTGGTTTTTATTTATTTGCTTGCATAAGTAATGCGTTTTAAATTATGTCTTTTGAATGCATCCAAGAGGCGTTAATACGTTTTAGGTTTGCTCGGGACAAGTCCAGCGGCTTGTCTATACGCATATATAAGCATGCGATGTACGCGTACGTCGACTGCTGAGGACCCGACACAAAATGTTGTGAAAATAGTCCTCTAAATGTTTTGCAATTGTGTTTTTATTTCCATCACCTGCAGTAACAGATGGTTTTTATGTCGTTGGAAGTGTAGGTAAAAAGGCAGTATGTGGTTTGTGGTTAGAGTCTGTGTAAAACGTAGGTCATTGAAATAATAAATGATGTGTGCTACATGACCAAGTTTAGTAAAAATGGTGTTTTCTTACAACATAATTTGCATTCAACAGACGTGTTAACATTTATGATTTTATTGTCCAGCTTGTCGTGAAAAAACCTGTGCTCTTCTCATTGCTAAAAGTTAAAAATTACAAATAAATGTTTAAGAGAGTATTACCGTTCAACGGGAATTTGCACTTCAATAAGGAACCAAATCATACTTTCAAATCATAAGTTACTGTTAGCCCTTAATAATAAACAAAAACATATTCATGATAAAGAGTCCGCATGACCATAACACAGGATATCCATCAGTTACTAGTACGATATGACTTTAAAAAGCCCGAATCATTTAAAAAAATATACAGAGAATCTACCGCCACGGGAATCCTCCAGGCCGTAAAAAAGTTAAAACTGTCCCAGGTTAGCATTTTACAAGCTTTTTTACAATCATTTATGTATAGCAACGCAAGATAACATAAGATTTGTCCCAGAGTCAATACATACTAGAATATCCAAGTAAAGTAAAGTAGTCCAATGTACAGATTAGACTGACTCCCCGTAATTTGAAAACACATAACCTTTAGCCTCAAGTCTAAGATACATCTATAATGGAACAACTAAAAATAAACTTTTGAAAAACACCTAAAAGCCAGATTCATTTTAGAGAATATCAAGTAACAAAAACACAGCAAGAGAACAATATTTGACACAGAAATAATTAGAAGTACGCCTCGAATAAAAGTTTACTTCATATTCCCATAATTCCAATATAATCATGAAAGGGTTACAGGGTAAAGCGCACCAAGCGTGGATTATTGAGTGTTTGCTAGGTGTCGAAGCCCTCTCAAGAAACTGATAAAATTATAGAATACTACACTCGAGAGAGATTTGTTCAAAATTTGTTTTAGCCTATGACGGAATATGTCTATGAACATCGATATGCCTGGGGCGGCCATCTAAAAGATGAAAGGATTTTGAAAAGACAGGCGAAAGAGCCCGAAAAAACTCGAAAGCATAAGCGAAAGCAAAAGACCCATACGCCCCACTGCAAACTCTCTCCTGTCTGGACCATTGGTTTGTAAGAATGACGACTTCGTTGTCTGTCGTATTTATGTAAATAATAAAACAATCACCACATACCATTGCCCGTTTTGGGATACATGCATTAGCATACGGTAAGTACGTATCCTGATTCTAAAATCTTAAACGTTGCATAAATTGAAACTTGTGTTTTATTAAAAGTTTCTCCTGACTGGCAAATAGATCGAAAGCAGTGTGGGAAATTGATGCGACGTAGCGATTGCGTGTTCACTTTTCGTGTCCTGCGAGCACCGAAGTTACCCGCTAAAAAGGTTAAGATTTTCTCGCTAGGTGTCCTATGTTTCAACGCCATTACGATACATATTCAAAAACAAAACAAAGTAATGGACCCTCTGGTGCAAAAAACATCCAAAGATGGCTGCTAACCGAATCAACGCGCAACTTTCTACACGCGCCAAGTAAACGTAACTATTCCAATTGGTAATCGCATCAGCAAATCCAGATCACTGGTCTCTACCTGACGCTTTCTTGTGGTGTCTTTTGCATTGAATGGCTTTGGGTTGCTTTCACCCATTACGCATAGATTGATATTTCTTTGCTATCGGACTACAAGTTTCAATAGGTTAGCATGGAAATTTTAATTTCCCCCAATGCACATGCCCCTCATTCAATGCCTATACCTTGGAAGGAACTAGAGGTGACACGATGGGTGAATCTACTATAATACCCCGTTTATTCCATTATCATGTTTGAATAATCGGTTTCTCAAAAATCGAAGCAGATTCCTCATATTTTGCGGTTTGATCTCTTTAACGAGCTTCATTCATCCTCTCTGTTTGACATTGTAAAATTGAAGCACAAAACCAACCGATTACTTAAGTCTGCTTACTTCATCACATTTTTTTTTTGGGCAACTGAGCCTTTGATCATTTCAAATAAATCTAAAATATGAGCTTGTTTTTTGCATCAAAAAATCTGATTTAAATAAAGTGGGGCGCTCTTCAAAAGGATTTGGCCAATAATTGCTTTAACATTATTCTACAAAGTAGTCAAAAGTTAGTACCCCGATAAATGAATGTATGGTTTTTAACTATAAAACTCAAAAAAATGTATAATGCTGTTTGCAATATTCTAAAGAACACTTATTTAGTTTCCTTTTATTTTTAGTAACCAATTGGACATAACACCTGTAAAACATCTCTTGCATTTTCCAAAGTCCGTATTGCGTCTCTGACATAGGTCCAACGCCCTTCATAGTTTTTTGAAACCGCTTTCTGGAAGAAGCTAATCTCTATCCCTCAACTATGAACACTACTGTTACTTCGTTTTCCTGTCGATGCAAGTCAGTCAAATAGTGGCCAATGCGACCGCCATTCCAACATAACACCAATGGTTTGAATACTGAGAAATACTAATTTCACTAATTCAAATTATTAATAAAACTACTGACGTTTGCTTTATGCAAAATGCGTGCATGCCACTGGGCAATACACGGCATAGGCCTTACATCCACGCCTACATCTACATCACAAATGTGCTATTCCAGAAAAGATCCACTCCCGATGACCGTGGTTAATTCGCACACCCTTCTTCTCAAAAATGCATTGGATTTCCCTAATTGTGGGGAAATCCTAAAATGCATGGGAATTCATCATTAACAACCAAAAGTGCATGGGAATGCCAACTATGAATCGTAAAAACTATATCCAATATCCAATTGTGAACAGTTGCACTGAATATATACTTGAGTAATTTGAGTAGCGTCCCAAAGATGACTCTGGGATTTGCCCATGAGTTTTATTGACCCGCTGAAAAAAAATCCCAAAAGAATACATCCTTAGAGGCTGTATTTTTTCCTTCGTTCTCGTTGTCACAAACTCCAAAATTGACATGACAAATAATTCCGTGGGAATTCCCACGGGAATTTCCACATGATTTGTAAAAAAAACAGCTTGGATTCCCATAGTCATTTCGAATTTTTAAATAGTCATCTTTGGGTGGGGGTATGGGATAATGCCTGGAATAGCCCACTATTCGAATTGTTAACACACTATCCATTTTCACTTCCTCCGTCTCTTCGATTTCGTCATGACCGTGTGGAAGAAGTATTTTACGGTAAATTAATCGCCATATAAGTTTGATATCCACATTTCATTTTTCATGTTTATCCGTGTTTATTTTCAAGGCCTGCTATTGTGCTAACCCGTGTAAATAAATCCTAAAAAAAAAAATCCTCTTCTATAATTCTGCACGCGCATGCCACTGCTATAATACCTATGCTTTAACAAAAAACCAGTGATATGTTGAAATGATTTATGTATAGTACACCAACCAAGTCAAATGTTAATAATACACTGAGTGATCATTGATTTGAGTACGAGATAATATCTTTACTAAAAACAAAGTGTCCAAGGTTTCCAATGTTTTTTTATATTGTTCATAGAGTCCACGTTTCCTTTTTGTAAATCGATAACAAAAAAGAAAATGATTTTAAAGCAGATATCTTCAGGCCCTGAACGTGCCTGCAAAGTCAGCTTTACAGTCATGACAGTGTAATAGAAATGGTATAAGCCTGCAATCGTTTCATGTCATGAACGGGTCAGTGGTTAGAGTTGATTTAATTTCATTTGATTTTTCTCTTACGGAAAATAAACTCAGAAAATTTCAGTCATTGGTTGCAATGCATTCAGGAACCCGAGATAATTACAATTGCTTTATTAAACGGAAATGTTCAAATTTAGACTTTGTTAAATGAAGCCATGGTTTATTTGCATGTATTTTCTCTCAATATTGAGAAGGAAGTGGCGTTAAAAATATAACGTATCCAAAATAAAATTGGTCAAGGGTGAGTATTAAAAACTGAACTCTAATCTGGATGCTAGTGGTTTAACCAAAATTTACATGTTACTATAAGTTCTGAAATTTGTTGCTCCAAAATTGGTAATAATAGCAAAGCTTGGATGAGAATGAAATGGTAAAAGTATGCAGTTCCACCAAATTACGTTGGAATACCCAATGCCAAAATCAAGCAGGTCGTGTCCTACCCCCCGGCTGCACTAGAACGAATTTAGTAGTCCAATATTGCATCTCTTAAAAAAGTATGTGTCTGTGGGGTTAATTATTCCTTGCTGCAAACCACAAATCACAACTAAGTCAGGCACGTGCCACGTGCAGCCTCTTATCTTTGCCAACTGGTACATACTGATAAAATACTGTATTGGTATGGAGTTACATTGTCATTGTAAAACAAATATTGGACTACGACCAACCACCAGTTGCTCGCCAGTTGTAAACAATGAACTATTCTAAACAATGAACCGCAATAAACCGCGGGTCAACCGTGGTTGAGGTTTGTAGCCGCCCCTAAAGAAAGATTTATTCAAACTTTTTTACCTAATTAGTACGATAATTTATGAAATAGTATTCGTGGAGGCAGCCATGTTAAACGCCGTTAATAAATTTCAGTATCCGATTAAAAGTCTCTCATTCAAATTCAACCCTCATAGACAGGTGTACATGTATAGTGGAATATTGTTGATAGGCGAGCTGTAGAATTAGATTACACATGTATACTTTGTCAAACAGGAGATATCTAAGAAAAGAACATAGGCAGCACATGCCAGTAATAATTGTACATTAGGACCCGGGGTAGGACCGCGATCGAGCTTTATTGACCCGATATTATTCCTTTAGTAATTAAGAACTTCGCATCAAATGGACTTTGCACGAGGTGAGGCCAAGTGTAAGAAAATGTAATTGGCTGTTGTGCGTAACAAAGGCGATCAATCGTATGATAAAAGTTTTCTCACAATTACCATACTTAATAAGAAATTTATTTGAATTGTATAATTTTGTATCTTTTATATTTGTCTGAAACCGAATTTTGTAGTACGGGTTTATCCTTCTCGAACAGTTTGTTTATGATTACGTTTTATATGATATCGATAGCTGAAATGAGTTGGGAAAGCCGCGAAATTTAATATCAATCGGGTTACGCATGAGTAAAAATACGGGGTTATCGCCAATATATAGCCTGTATTTATCCAATTAACTTTCATTTCCATTGACTGTTTTTGTGAACTCACTTTGCTATATATGTCAGCCAGGTCAGGCCCAGGCCCAACTTTCTAGCAAAATATGCTAACTCACTACAGCTCCACATGTCGGCGAAATATGAAATGCGAATTCACTGAAATTTAGCAGTAATATACTATATTGGTAACATGACACGGGAATGCGATATTTGATATATTTTGATAACATATACGGGCCCTCTTAACTTATCATTAGTGAGCTTCTTTGACACAGCTCTGTATGAGTGCTTATCATTTAGTAGACATGAATGGTGTATGCTGATGGGTTAATATCCCAATTAATATTTTCCCGTATTACCAGGGTAATTTTTCATTACTCAATGGATATGAGCCCGTATTACGTAATGCTTAAACCAAGTATCAAGTCCCCCTACTTTACAGCATTCACATCTATAGATGTAATGATCTTGCGCATCTGGGAGAGACTGTTTTGGTCCAGCCACCCTTGAAGTGCACAACCAGATGGCCTTTTGGTTTTGCTTCAACACAATGGTGTGACTGCTGATGGCAATCCCAAACAAATATTTCTACTTGAACATTTACCCGACATTCTTATGTACAAAAACATTTTTAAGTTCCCCTGTGTGTTTTGGAGGATAGGACTCTGTGATGTCTTGCAAAGCACGGTAAGTCAGTGGGTTTGTCCTAAGGCTTAGCTACGTGCCACCCCTGCAGAATTCAACTCTCACTCAGTCACTAGTCTCACCGACTCTGTGCACTGCATAGCCAAGACGACTACTGAATCAATGTGGCCATGACATCTTGGTCTAGGCCTGTCTTGTTGGGAATTGGGGAAATTGTATGTATCAGGACAATGAGACGAGTTTGTGTTACTGTGCAGTTAGTCCAACTTGTTGATTTGTACATTGTTGTAGGCCTCAGTAGAAACAGGCCTAGACTAGGGTGGTGGCCTACTCACACAGTCTGAGCTTTCTGGATTCTGTAATAGCTTGTAGCAGCTGTGCTAATCCAGAGTTTAATAAAATAATCAACTTATAGGCTTACCACTTCAAAGTAACATAAATGATAAAATCGTTACCCCCTGTTTGTTATCACGCATACGGAAAAATATCTATGGTTTGTTTCCAATATCACATGCGGCTATAGCCTCCATGTGATATTGGAAACAAACAATAGATATTTTTTCCGTATTGCGTGAACAAAACAGGGATAACTAATAATATCTGCTTTAAGAGGAAGAAGAATCTTCATCCTACACTTGGATAGATATATTCAGGTTGCGAATATAGGTTGTAATATAGGACTCTGGAATGAGAACACACACTGACATACGCGATAAGTGCAATAGATTTATGCCTTTATTTAAAGTTCATTTGACGAGGCTATACCCTCTGAGGCCTCTCAATCTTTTGCCAGTCTTGGAAAGTTTAGAAACAGGTTTCTTTGAGAAGACACGATCCCTCACTCTATGTGGCGAAAGGAAAGAAAGCGTGATCCCGTCAAAACTCTCACCCCTTAATATTGGGCCGATTTCTTTGAAAATGGTTTCAAATTGTTAGCCTTTTCACAGGAATTGCAACAAAAGTAGTTGACACTCTCATTTGTATTTGTTTATCGAGATAAGTGACAAACAAGGCCAACCCCATTGACCTCTATTGATCTCCGAATTTTAAAATTATGTTAGAGGGTGCAAAATGTTCTTGCTGCAGTCTTTGAGGAAAGATGAATAATTTGAGCCCATTTTTTAACGAAATCGGAGCAATATTTCAGATTTAACCTTTCGTGATGACCTTTTACATTTGACCATTTTTGTCTTATATCTCCGTAACCATACCTTGTAAGTAGTACAAACTATACCTTTTTTAATCCTTGTGACAAGATAAACACTTTTGTTACCTTTTTACAGCAATCCAAGCATTTTAAATTTTTGACCCCTGTATTATGAATTTTTCCCCCTCCTGGATTCCGCCCACACTTTCAGGAGGGGTACCCCCGCTAAATGTGTTCATTATCCTTCATAGAAGATAAATCGATTGAGAAATAATGCTGTGCTCTCCACGGTCGCGGAATTGCTCCAAATGACCCAACTACTATTCAGGTGTTTCTACAGCCAAGATAGAAGGAACAAAGCTTTGCTTCACTATACCCTATTAGCCCTCAAATCAGTCATCTGAGAGTTGATACCCTTTAAGTCCACTCAATCCTTTACCCATTTCAGTGAAAGTTTAGAAACTGTTTTCTTTGAGGAGACACGATTCCTCACTCCACATGGTAAACAAAAGGTGATCCCGTGAATACTTAATGCTCTGGTATGCCCGATAGTACTCAAATCAGTGATCAAAGAGTTGATACCCGCAAGAGATGCTGATTTGGTATGAATATGACTGTCAACCATTTCATTTTCGCAATACAGCCCTTCCTATTGGGAGAAAACGAAAAGAGATAGGGAAAAGGTGATGATATCCATAACGCAATCATCATATCTAACACTGATTACAGAGCATTTGGGATGCAAGTTTAAGTGTTGCTCCAAATCTCTTCACTGTCATGCCATGCAACTTAAAGAAAATATTGATAGTTTTCCCACGGAAGTTTTCGCAAGGAAATGTGGAGCGTTTTAGCAAAGTTGAGTGAACTATTCAACCAATTATTCTAGATATGTGAGGAATAATCCTCCCCTTACACTTTGATGCTTATATTCAGGTTGTGGATGGCAAGATATGGTATTGAAATAAGAGCACAGATAGCCACGATAAGATCAATGATTTTTTGCCTTTATCTAAAATATGTTTAACTGTTTTCTTTGAGGTGGCACGATCCTTCACTCCATATGGTAAACAAAAATATGATCCCGTGAATGCTTGCGAGGTGAGACTATACAAAAAAAAAAAAAAAAAAAACCCTCCTGGATTCCGCCCACACTTTCAGGAGGGGTACCCCCGCTAAATGTGTTCATTATCCTTCATAGAAGATAAATCGATTGAGAAATAATGCTGTGCTCTCCACGGTCACGGAATTGCTCCAAATGACCCAACTACTATTCAGGTGTTTCTACAGCCAAGATAGAAGGAACAAAGCTTTGCTTCACTATACCCTATTAGCCCTCAAATCAGTCATCTGAGAGTTGATACCCGCAAGAGATGTTGATTTGGTATAAATATGAGTGTCAACCGTTACATTTTCAAATACAGTCCTTCTTACTTATCGAGAGACAAGGAAGAGCGACAAGGAAAACGTGATTATTGTCGTAACCACAATCATATCTAAAATTGATTCAAGGGCAAAAATGCAAGGCAAAGGTGGCTTCCCAAAATCTCTCTATTAAAAAACCCCCCCCCCCAAACATTGTCATGCAGATAAAAGAAAATATTGATAGGTTTACCAGGAAGGTTTCTCAAGAAAATATGGAGCGTTTTAGCTAAGTTGAGTGAACTATTCAACCAATTATTCTAGACATGTGAGGCTGTGCATTGTAAGATAGGCTATTGAAATCACTATAAGGTAGGCATGCTCTCTACCAAGGCCTCAGTTCAGTAGCCTTGAATGGGCACATGTTAACAGCTGACCATGTATGTTCTGTGGGTATCATACTAAAAACAGGGGATGTAT
This sequence comes from Ophioderma brevispina, assembly GCA_023653785.1. Classification (NCBI taxonomy): domain Eukaryota; kingdom Metazoa; phylum Echinodermata; class Ophiuroidea; order Amphilepidida; family Ophiodermatidae; genus Ophioderma; species Ophioderma brevispina. Next base: position 115,263 of record JAMKCH010025447.1, read on the forward strand.
TTGCTCAATACACTGGTGAATGAAAGCTATTGAACTGCGCCATAGGAATTGAGATTTTAGTATAGGGAATAGAACACAAAAAGTCGCGATAAGAGCAATGATTTTAAGCCTTATCTAAAATATGTTTGACAAGGACGTCTCTTTAAGTCCACTCAATCCTTTACCCATTTCAGTGAAAGTTTAGAAACTGTTTTCTTTGAGGAGACACGATTCCTCACTCCACATGGTAAACAAAAGGTGATCCTGTGAATACTTAATGCTCTGGTATGCCCGATAGTACTCAAATCAGTGATCAAAGAGTTGATACCCGCAAGAGATGCTGATTTGGTATGAATATGACTGTCAACCATTTCATTTTCGCAATACAGCCCTTCCTATTGGGAGACAACGAAAAGAGATAGGAAAAGGTGATTATATCCATAACGCAATCATCATATCTAACACTGATTACAGAGCATTTGGGATGCAAGTTTAAGTGTTGCTCCAAATCTCTTCACTGTCAGGCCATGCAACTTAAAGAAAATATTGATACTAGTAGTTTTCCCACGGAAGTTTTCGCAAGGAAATGCGGAGCGTTTAGCAAAGTTGAGTGAACTATTCAACCAATTATTCTAGACATGTGAGGAATAATCCTCCCCTTACACTTTGATGCTTATATTCAGGTTGTGGATGGCAAGATATGGTATTGAAATAAGAGCACAGATAGCCACGATAAGATCAATGATTTTTTGCCTTTATCTAAAATATGTTTAACTGTTTTCTTTGAGGTGGCACGATCCTTCACTCCATATGGTAAACAAAAATATGATCCCGTGAATGCTTGCGAGGTGAGACTATACCTTGAAAATGTTGGTTTTTTTTATTCAAAATGCCAATTTTGACATAGTAGTATGTTGGTATATGGCAAACCAATTTGATTGATGAAAAAAATCGCTCGGGGTATCTAATTTGTATAATAATGACCACTATATTGGATTTTAGGGTACTTCAGTTACAGCTTTTTTCAATACCTAGAATTCATTATCTTTTTATTTTCTATTTGATAACTGATACTTAAATATCCTTGAAAGACCTGACAGAGCCCCTTCTTCAGATTTTGGCATAGATAGGGTTATAAATTGGCCCCCAATTGCTGAAAATTGCGATTTAAAAAATACCAAATATTGGTATATATCAGCTCAAATTATTAAAAAAATTATTTAAAAAAGTTAATAATTTTTCATAAAAAGGCCTCTGTTAGGTCTTTTACATTATCACGGAGAACATTCCAAATTTGGTGGTTATATATAGCAAGTGTCCTTTTCAAATAGCAAGCCGTAACTGATCTAAATGGAAGTTCAAGAAACAAGTCTAGAAACACCTAATTTACATATTATGTGCATTAGATCGCAAAGTGGGTATTGTTATCCATGGATTCATAAGCTATACTAATTTGAGAAATTATTTGAACAAATGATTTGCTTCAAATACATACATGCTCCATGAAGTGAGATTTTTTTCACCGGGATATCATTAAAATTTTAAAAATCGCTGGGTGAAACAATAAATAACAAAAAAAATCATATGATTTTTTTTTAGTTGAGTTGATAACCGAAGTTAAATCGGCCATTACTTTTGAACTGAACATGCTATTGGAAGGGGCAAAAAGCAACTGATAGAGCCTAGATTGCTTGTTTATATGTCAATTAAATTTTCAAAAGTACTTCAAGTACTTCAAGGTACAGTCTTAACTTAATACTCTACTGTGCCCGATTAGTACTCAAATCAGTGATCAAAGAGGTGATACCAGGAAATGTTGATTTGGTATGAATATGAGTGGCATCCATTACATTGTGACATTAAAGCCCTTCTTATCGGGAGATAACGAAGACAGATACAGAAAACGTGATTATTTTCATAACACTTTCATATCTAAAATAGATCATATAGGGCATTGGGAATGCAAGTTTAAGTGTTGCTCTAAATCTCAACTTTCATGTCATGCAGACTAAAGAAAATATTGATGGTTTCTCACGGAGATGTTCACAAGGAAATGTGGCGCGTTTTAGTAAAGTTGAGTGAATAATGCAACTAATTATTTTAAGCATGTTTTCTAGGCTTTGTTGCCATATTAAAACATCGGAAACTCACCGTAATTATGCAACGCGGTCTTCAGTCTATTGTGTCGTGTTACCAATCTTGCGTGTATTCAGAGCCTAACACAATCGTTAAGTGTTACGGGTTCAACCTCACTTTGCATCGGTAGAATACATTACAGCATTCTTTAAAAAGTGCAATGCTACGTTTATTCTATATTAAGCCTAGAAAGCTACGGTTTTTAACTAAAAAATGGAGAGATTGATTTTTCAAGATATCAATAGATGAGTATAACGTCAGGGATATGAAAGCAGTATTACACTTCAGGCGTTTTATTTTTTGACGAGACTGAGATCAATACATAAAGAAACTCCAACCTAATTTCTCATATTAAATTAACAAGAATAACAAAAAAAAAATAACTAAGTGTCCAGCAAGGCGGCGCCAGGGTAAAATCATAGGAGGGACGAAAACATAGGGGAATACTGTATAGGTTAAGTATCAAAATAATAAATTCAGCCCCACGGAGTCGCATTACACGTGGTATGGCTCTCGCCTTCCGTGTCTCATTAACCGTGCATTCCGTGCTCTAAGAGCTGCAGAACCCATGAGGACTGGGTGTAACCTTGAGTAGGGATCACTTCTGTTGTATATCCTGGAGTATAACTCCTCCCTGTCGGGATACATAAGATACTGTTGTCTAGCCTCTTCAAGTCTCTCTGCCAAAGTCAAAGGCTCGGGAGGTGTCTTCGACGCGGGGGCTTGTCTCACCCAAATCTGCTTGAAAAGTTTTCCTTTCAACTCAGCTACTGTGGTGCAGAATTCGGAGGCGTTGCTAATAGGAAAGTATTCTTTGTGATAGAAGTTTTTCCTTCCGCCTTCAGACATAATTTTGTGTGCTCCGACGCATTCATCGAAGACTTCGTCCTTGCGATCCGGAATGTTTGTAAGTCGGCCTGAAAAGAGGGTCCGTATTCTTTGATTTTTCGCCATAGCGTTCTATTAAAATGCTGGTATAACACAATCGCCCACATCACATACTGTGTTATCTGACATTTTTGACTTTTTTGAGATATTTTGCATAATGCACTTATAATGTTATGGTGTACACATGCACAAAGTTACAATCTTGAAAGTGACCTAATTAGTGAGATATTAATTAAGAATTTTGATCAATAAGCTCAAAACTGCATATCGCGATTTCACATACTGTCGTATGTTTCATTTACACGTAATTTCAATAGGCATATAATTAACGCTGTTCGTAAAACAAGCTGTTTACGTTTTTCACATACAGATCTAGGTGCGTCGTATCTGCCTCGTGCGTGAACATGGCGCGTATCACATAGATATCTATTTGAAATAATAATTTCAAAGAACAAAAAAACAAAAAAACCGAAAAAGAAGAAAAATATTTTTTGCATTTCACATACAGACTTATGATTTGTAGCTTTAGGCCTATATCAGGAATACAATTACACTTTCAAAACTCAACAAAGTTAAAACTTAAACTTCAGAATGTTTCTTCATAATGTAAAATTAAAAAGTAAATTGTAATGTTTAATTCCAAAGTACTAACTTGAAATCTCCCGGTAGAATTTCAATGGCGATTTTCTCGAAAACGGCATTTCATCAGATAAGACAGTATGTGATGTGGGCGACGACATGGTCAGCATGATTCCATGTCCGTATTTTCTTTTGTAAGTTTGCTGTTAGGTAAGATCGATGTATTCTCTGTTTTTAGATACATAAACTATATCATCATAAGTCCAGCACATTTCTTTCTTTAAAATAAATAATGATTCGTCGAAGTATTCCGTAATTAACACTACATCAAATTCTTGTTCTAGTTTACCAATGTACTGTTTTACTATATTTTCGTTGTCATGATATTCAGTGCTCAATCCTAAATCAATATCTGATTATTTCTAGCATAGTACCAGCGCAGACCTATCTTGCCTTCCCATTTCAGCTTTTTTAATTGATCCCGGTAATATTTGAGTCTTTTCAGTCATTCTTCAATATCCCGACCACCGGGCACGTATAATTGTAATATACTTGGAATTCGGCTTCATAAAACTATCCATAGCTGTTCTATTATAACGTACATGTACTGCTATCATTTTTATATTTTGCATAATCACCGGATTTCACATTACATGGAGGAAGAAAATATAGCCGAGGGCTTTATACTGTTACGGCAGATAAACTAAATGACCATTGACAGAAGAACGTTAGTTAAAGACAAATGACATATTTCTATAATAACCGTATCTGTTTATGATGGTTTACAGCGTTGTACTTTCTGTCTTGTGCGTTTTGATGTGTACAACTTAACTTGATTTGAAAAGGTGAGCCAGTTGACGACGGGGACCGGCGGTCTGGTGGTGTGGGTATTATAGTTTGTACCATAATAGATTGACCATGGTTTTGAAGTATAGGGTAAAATTGTAAATCAAAGTTCAATTTTCATTTGTACAGGGGTCAAAATCAGACGTTGCTCCAATTTTGGTAAAAAATAAAATAAGGTCCACCTAGGCTTAACATGCTAATGTGTCAAAATAAGGAATAGTTTGTAGCAAGCATCTCGATTGAGGATTTGGCATACATTGTGAGATGAAGAGGGCCGCTCTTGATTAAGATGTCTATTGGAATGATATATACAGTGAAACCTCGAGGGCCCAAAATGGACCCCTGAGCTAATCCATAGTCCATTGTCTTTGCCACTGAGTATACTTCATCCGACCTGAACTAAGGAGTGACGTCACAGCTTTCACGCAGTTTTTAACGTGCGAATTGCAGTAAGCCGCAGCTGTAATCGCGAGCGTACAAAGTCGGTCGTGCGCGATACGCATGCACAATAGATGCACGAAAGCTATGACATCACTCCTTAGATCAGGCCTGACGAAGTATACACACCATCACTTCAACCAATCAAGCGCAATCCCCGTCACCCCGATCTCATGCGACATGCGACTCAGCAGAAGATTTTGATTAACTTATTTATCGAATGCCGCACTGACATCGAGGAAGAGTTCTTTCTGGTTGTACACATGCCCCATCATCATTTTCACTTTCAATAACGCAGTTTCAGTATGGCCACTCAAGTAGGCGAGCGGTAATTCTTCACGAAGACCATATCTTCTATGTGGTGTTTATGTTGCCTACACCATTGTTGCACAAGCAGCTTTGTGTGTGAACGGAATGTAACCGGTCGATATGGATTGGTACTTGCTCTGTTTCTTTATGTATCACGCTGGAAGACAAAGTTCGTATTATGTTAATAAAACTGTGTATAACACTTCTGTGGGGTTTTGCAAGAGTCTGCGTGACTCTTTGTACTTTGACAGTTGGTCGTACAATAAATGTTGTTTCTCTTTGATTCCAGTAACTAGGTTCCAATTGGACACACATGCTTGATGGGATATATTTTAGATATTACGACAATAAAGGAAAGACTTTTCACAGGATGCTGGGGGGGGACTCCTACTCAATCCTACCAAGTCTACTCCACTCAGTGTTGAAATTAAAAATGAAACCTGATAACTTCACCTTTGTGGGCTTTTAAGCATATCAGTCAGGGGTGCAATTGAGATTGTGGATGTAGGTCAAAGGTCGTATACTCAGGGTTAGGGGGTATGTGTGTTCACTTTGAAAAAGGTTGAAAATTCCAATTTGGTTAATAAAATTTGGTGTATTGGTTTTCGTAGGAGGTCAGAGGTCACCTATTGGGGTCAAATGTCAAATAGGCCTTTTATTCACAAACCGTGGCAGCAGTGACCCTTGTGGTCTGTGGACCAACGTTATTGAACTTAGACTGGGATTGTAAAATATTTGTGGCAGATATTGTGTGGGGTAATAGAGGTGGTCATGGGTCATTCAGGGGCACTTGAAGGGCATATATTAAGTACGTTTAAGATTGATTGGTTGAAATCTGGGAAGATAGGATATGAGATGATGATACAAATGATATAATATGGCCTTGATTGGTCCAAATTAGCAGATTTTTCTTTTACCCATTGAAAACCCACCCGGGCTGTCTAATGTAGTTCATTTATCATTGAAATTAATATATAGTATTCTAGTTCTTATCTTTACCATCCAATTAAAGCAAATATCATGATGTCTTAACTTATCATAATGTATTTTAAGCTTTTGTTTTTTATAATCAATTTTCGCACTGTTGGGTTAGAAATAAGTGGTAGTGATGCTAGTGTGGGTGGTTGTGCTGTGTTATTTCTGCCCTTGTACGCAAACAAGTTGGGTGTTGGAGGTGACCCAATAGGGTAATCGGGGGGCGGTGATCCTTTGGATTTGGAACAAAAGGCTGTTAGTGGCTTTAAAGATTTTTGATCTGTAAAAGTATGCTTACCAAGTTTTCAATCTTATAATGTATAGGCATATTTGATGACTTACAAAATGGGTTGGTGAAAGGACATGCCTTTCCAGTAATTGTAATGTCCGAGACAATTTTTGTGTTTGTTGTAAGTGCTATTTTTCTCATCTGCCCTGTGGAGCATAGGGGGAATTAAGTGGTATTTAGATTGTAAGCGGTGTGGGGAATGTGCCCCATTGCGTCGGTGCTCTGTGGGGCTGGCATACACAGCGCTTTTGGCTTCCTCATGGTAATCAGATTGATAATGGCATATGGATCTTTACAAAAATAGGGGTTTTGGGGAGAAGGCTAATCTATATGTTGAAAATCATAAGTAGGTAAATCTGGTCATGAACCTTACATGTATGTACCAGTAACATAAGTATGTACTAGTAAAAATTTTTGACTTAAAGCCGACTTCAGAGATTTCTGGGAGGGCGCCCTCAAATTCCAAAAAAATCGTGTTTTTTGCTGTACATAAAGCTTGTCCATATATAATCACTGTGTGAAAATTGCTAAGCTTAAATCGAATTCCTTCATATAGAAATCACAATTTGTTTTAAAAATTCCGGATCCGGAATTTGTAATAAACAGTATCCTATGGGACGTAATACTACACATAAATGTTTACTGCACATCAAAACGAAATTCGATTCATCTCACATTTCGGAATTGTGCATTTAGGTTACTATCTTTAGTTCTAGTGGACTATTTTTCATTATTACACAAAAAAATAATATTTCGAAATCAATCTCTGAGTCAGACTTTAATAACAATTATGTGGTGAAAAATTATGTACTTAAATTGGTCTATTTAAATGTTAAAACAATTGTTATTATCGGATGTACATCATAATTTGTGTAACACTTGTAGTGTATGCCATGCTGGGTTTTCAAGAAGAATAATAAAATATAAATGAGAAGAAAAATCTTCCTTTTGCAACTCTTTCAGTTACATAGCCAATAAAATGCTCTCATTTTAAAATATAAAGATTGTCACGGTTATCGCATACGGGAACCAGGTGTTATAAGCAGTAGTGTCTTCAAAAGTTCAACGACACTTCTTCCGCACTTATCTCTATAGCAAAGACTTTGTCTTTGTCTCATCACTAGCTGATATGCACACTTGGACGGCTGGATACAGATTTGAATATTCTTCAATCTAATGTCTGAGGTAACATTCTGCAATGTTAAACGTTCTCAAATATTTAACAACCAACACAGAAAAGAGAAGAAAATAACTCTTGGTCATGGAATATTTAGAAATACGTTCGAAAAGGATGCCGAATAAACTGTGAATCTATGCAATGATGAAAGGGTTACGGGGTTAGTACGTGTCTGCATTAAGAAGGGAATTCTACGCGTTTTGTGTATGGAGTACGATCATGTTTCATAATGTCTATAGATGTTCTTTTAGACCATAGATGGAAGGCATTATTCGACGCCATACTACAGGGTGTCCCAAAAAAAGTGGTGCAAGCAGATAAACCCCAATTTCTCAAAACTACTGAAGCTGTGAATTTCATTCTCATGGTGAATATTAATTATAATCTTTGTATAAATTGTGCATATCCCATGACAATCTGCCCACGCCAAACCAGAGATATGAACGATTATTGAAGGCCATCTGTTTTTCACCCATTCCAATGGGATTTACACAGTTAACATCATTGTCCGTTCTGCTGTCGGGTGAGTGATTTTCAACACATTGAATGTACTGCTGTATTCATGGCATACCATTTAATTATTAACAACTAAGGAAATACAAAATGCACAGGATATTAGTTTTTTAGATTTATTAAGTGGCAAATAGGCATTAGGAATAATAAACGTGCAATGATGAGCCTACAATCACATTCTAACCATTATAGACTACGGGCTACCATGACCCCCCCTGCACCCCCCCGGGGATTATTGGAGACAACCATTTTGTGAAGCTTATACCATAAGCAATTGAATTCAGGTTGTCTGCAAAAATCCCCACCCTGGGTTAAACGGTGAGGGCGCTTTTTCAAAATGGCTGCCAAAATGCAACCACCCCCTTCGGGAGAGAAGTACCAACATGCCTAGCACAACACAGAAACATCACAGGCACTTGATGTCGGTACCAATGGATAGCTATGGTCCACCTCTTTCCATTGATACCTAAATGAGTACCAACATGCCTAGCAGCATTACGTCACAATGACGTCATAAAGTTCGCATGTTAGCAAATTGTCAATTTCCATAGACACACACATAGGGAAATTCAATTTTTCGCCAAAAATGTTAGGAATATCCAATTTTCATGCGGTTTTTTGGATCTACTGATGGAAAATGATTAGTTGTATAAAATGAAAGCATTTTAGTGCTAATTAATGTTTTTGAGTCGCTAAAATTGCGAAATATCAATTTTCCACCCTATATTCAGTACATGTATTTTTCCTACTTTCCTCAACATATGACGCCTAGTGACGTCATAATGGGGATGTTGGCACTTATTTTGATACCAATGGAAAGAACAAACTCTAAGCTACCCAGTGGTACCAAATTTACTGTATCGGATGTTCAGTAACGAAAATCCACGGGGGGGGGGGGGTTCGGGAGTTTGTTACAAAAATGACTCCGGTAGACGAGGGTTAAGTCAAAAACGTGACAAGTATATCGATGACTTCCTAAGCCTTGGAAGATCGACAGATGTGCCAGAGCACTCGTATGAGAGATTTGTTGAGACTGCACATCCAGAGAGCCAATTATCAAGCCCTGATTTGGTACCAGACAGATGTGGCAGGGCCAGAAATTCCTCCACCAGATGATCATGGTTGGAAGTAAAATGATGGTGCACTAGATACAAGTGGCCATCAGGAGAGTTGATGCCACAGAGTTGTCTGCATAATAGTAGAGAAAGAATATCTAATATAGTCATGCAGAATGGTGAAAGATATCAAACCTATTGTGCAGTTTGGGTGAAAAGTACCAAATTTGGCACAGATGAAGCTCTTGATATGCTGAATAAATATGGTCTAGGGGCCAAATTAATTTCCTTCCAAGATGGCCGCCAAATTCAAAATGGCCGCCACTGTTAAAATGTCATGTTTTTACGTGCTTTCTATGTTTATTATATGATCCAATTACTCAATTTGATGTGTATTCGTGCCATTTTAGAACAGAAATATCCCGATTGACACTCCACTGGTAATTCCATTGTTTACATTAGCAAAATTGATCCAAAATGGCAGAAAATCCAAAATGGCGGCCAATTTGAAGCATATCATTTGATTATTCAAGAAATGAATGTTTTTCTTGTTTTTTCTTGTTCTTGTTATGATTCCCTAAGGTTGTTATTGAACAATGTGCATTAAAGATAGAATTCACATCACCTTAAGAATGCAACCAAATCAGACTTGAATCCAAAATGGCGGCGAAAATCCAAAATGGCGGCTAATTTGTCACTTAAGCGTATCCTTGATTATCAAGAAATGAATGTTTTTCTTAATCTTGATATAATCCCTCAAGGATGAATTCACTCAACTTAAGAGGAAACCAATTATGGTCTGTTGTTAAATTGCTTCTTTCCATTATAATTTTGCCAAGATGGCTGCCAAAACCCATCGAATGACCACTACTTTTAGAAGTGTAACTTACGTGCCTGTATGATCCCTCCGTGCTACTTGAATTTTTTTTTTCTAAGTATTGGCAAACATCTCTAACCTGTGTAGGAAGATTGTTCTGAATCCTGTCCACTAACTCAAAGTTCAATGGCTGCTCAGTCGTAAGACCCAAACAAAGTGCCTTTTAAGCTGCACCTTAACTACAGAACGTGAAGAATTTGCTCTCCCAAACTCCATAACTATTACCCAATTTTGCCAACTAGTGAATAGACTGCCAGGAGATTTCACACCAAGAGGCTGTAGGACGGAAACATACCAGGCCTTTTTCCAAAAATGTGCTAAAGGATATCAAGGGTATTCCACCATGTTTGAAGCCGAGCCTTTCTCAGTTAAACACTGCTAAAGGTGAGAAGTGTCAGAGGAACGGATAATAAACCACCGATATGACCATAACAGCAAGAAGAATGGTCTACCATCTAAAGGCGTTCGATCGAAGGGTATCCAAGAAAACCCCACAGCCCCAAATGTTACACCCAACCATGTTGAAATTTTAACTACTTAAGTTTTCAAGGTAGAAGGATGGATATTTATTATGTCTTTTATTAATCTTCTCTGGAGATAGCCCAGCGCCACAGTGTTAAAAAAGCATGTGCGCCTGGCCGGATTCGAAACCGGCTACCTCCGTATTACTAACACGCTAGGAAAGCAATGGACACCACCTTTCTAACCTAACACCTAAAGATAATATTTAAATCGCTCCTCTAACCACCCAAAGCCTTGATAGCTCAGTTGGTTAATTGCCATGTGCAAATCCATTCAAGACACCGATATGTACTTTCCATCTACGCATCCGTGAAGCCACACGTCGCTTTAAATTAACCTGGTCTAGAAGACCCCTAGAACGTGATAATCCTGTCTACTTAGGATTTACCTTGGACCGCACTCTCTCCTTATAAGACCACATCATGAAAAGAATAGTAAAGTATGGTCACGGTAACATCTTGAACAAACTCACTGGCAAACAAGATGGGTGCTCGCCAACATACCCTAAGACGGCCGGCACTGTCCTCCACCAAACATATGTTTGTAGTGTAGCGCGCATGCAAGAGCGTATCTCCAAATATCTAATGTGAAACACACACCCTATGTCTGGACAGATACCAGCTGCAAACCGCCTTACATCCAGAGAGAGTTTCTTAAGCAAAGTCCAACAACCCCTTGAACGTCTCAAAGGGGTTTAATGAGTCGCCCATAGTGCGCAGTTAGTGTCCAATGTAAACGGGCCTCGACCTTTTGCCCACCCAATCGAATCATTGTGACATGAATCCTTCATAAGTTTGATCGTATGTACATGATCCCACTTCACAGGGCCCCATCCACTCACTGATCAATGACATCTATGGATGAGTGATTATACCACCTGTTGCATGAACATTGGCAGTAGGCCTGTTTTACCCATGTTGGACGCCTTGTTAGAAATGGTCGTTTCGGATTTTTTTAGTACCGTATGTCAACCAATTACACCACTTATAGAAAATAAGATTATCTTGGTGGTCCAGTTCTACGAATAGTATAGGTCTAACCGCTTGTCCATGGCGCTCTCTTGATTCTGCACGCAATCACTGGGTTATTTTGCATAGAAGTTAGCATTATACCTACAAAATAAACCTCTTTATAAATTAACCATTTCCGAATTTTTCTGAATGTTCTATCAAAATAAAATTACATATGGTATTGATGATAATAGACTACAATTAAAGCTTCTACGAAGAAAATCCCTCGAGCACTTTCCTCGCTACCGACTTGAGTTTTCTCATGTCCTATGCGTTAAGCACAGCGTACGCGTGGCACAGGTCATATGCCTATTGAATCACTGTGTGCACAGTGAATAGGGAAAGTGGACAGTAACTGCAAGATGTATTTCTATCAACCAAAGTAATATCTATTGGTATTGAACCTACTGAGCAACCCACCTGGAGCGACTTCCTATGGGCTGAATGGCGAGTCCTCAACAGATTTCAGAACCAGAATCAATTATCCAAGGTTGCGTTGCAGAAGTGAGTCTTCCTGGAAGCAGATCAGGACACAACCTGTATTGTGGAACAGCGCCACAGACAATGGAACCTCTCTTGGTCTGCCAATGTTGGCGCAACAATGCTCATACAAGGACCTGCAGAATTCGTGTCTAACCCAATGTTGGAGCAACAATGCACATACAAGGACCTTGCAGAATTCAGTGCATGTGTACGTTTATGCCTCTGGCAGGTTGTCCATACGGACTGTGAAGCGCAATTTTCCGACACCAGTAAGCTGGATCTGGTAGCTCTGGAGCTCGCAGCAATGCTTGTCCCCAGCAATGGTCCTGCCTGATCTTCTGCCCTGTTTGATGTTGATACAGTGCATCTGAGGTAGTTGGAATGACTCATGGACTCCTGTCCTGTTGAACATGAGGTCAACAAATTGTTTGGCATTAGTTCTTTTCAAGGTATCTTCTTAAGGAAGAGTTCTTCCAAGGTTTGCAAAGTTTTTGGGAAATTTGCCGCTTCCCAGCAGTGTTCTTTCCTTTTGTGCAACCGGTGAAGGTGTGAACATCACCACGTACAAAGAGTTCTCTGGCCTAGGGTCTGGGCAATAGTATATGCTGGTGTGAATCTCGATTCCTCCGTTACCATGCTACCAGAGTTCAGATGAGGTTGACTGGCTGAACAAGGCTATAGAAAAAAATCACCACGTCTGTGTTCAGAGTACGCTGCATGACCCTTTGGTATCCTTGAGCAGCGCATTTTGGCTGCATGAAGTAGAAGCCTGCTTGGCTGCTTCTTTATGTATGCATGGATATAATAGTTAGATGTTTAGATCTGATTATACACTATCATCCACTACAGAACAACTACCGAGCTGATCTTAAACTATGAAGGAATGCATGCATACATTATAATGGAGGTTCTACAGTTATCATAAATAACCAATTGAAGAATTGAATGAGTAACTGAATGACTTAAACAAGCCAATACTTTGGTATTTTTTAACAGTAATGCCTCACATGACCACATCCATTTTCCTGTATTTTGGTAAATTGTAACATGAATTAATAACTCCTATTAAATACTAAACAATGACATTAGCACTATTTTGAATATGAAACAGTCCTTAGAAATTACCATTGGACAGCCCCAGGCAGCACATCAAAGATTACCTGGTAAATGGCAATAGGACCTGTGAAGTACAACATTGACAAGAGAATCAGCAGTACATTAAGGCATGTTATTAAATTTAGAGTGGCAGCCAATTTTGAACTGGCAGCCTTTGTGTTATGTATACACCATACAAAAATGTACATGTTTAACTCATACCATAAGACACCAATTATGTTTAGATTGTTGATTAAACTTAATTACCATGACACCTATAAATCAATACTACCTTTAACATATCAATGTTACAGAAGCTACCATTTTTAATTTGGCAATCCATTTTGAATATGGCAGTCATTTGATATCATTTACAATTGCATTTACCATAATAAAATGTAGGTTTGGATTGTTGAGGGCCCAAGTTTTAGAAAATCAACGCCGACCCTGGTTTGTTCTGGTAAACTACAAAATAAGCGCCTTTCCCGTGAGCGGCAGCCATCTTGAATTTAGGCCCCAATGTGTGACCGCCATTTTGATTAAACTACGATTTTGGTGAAATAACAGAAATTTTGATTTTAAAAAGTTTAAACCCCAAGTCTTATCTGACATATTCCAGTTTACAACCACATATTGCAATAATTAAGCGTTTTTATAGGTGGCGCCATTTGAAAATGGCGGCCAATTGTAAGGAAATTATGTGGCCTAGACCAGATTTGATTTTGGTATATCAAATAGCTACCTCTGTGCCAAATTTGGTACTTTCACCGCAAATGCACCATACTTTCACCATTCTGCATGACTCATACAGAAGAAGCAATAGACAGGACTACGAGGAAGAGGAGAGGAAAGAGAAGATCAATTTTGAAACAAAGGCGATGCATTAGCTCGTATACCAAGGAAATAGATTGCTTAAAAGATCCAATTGAACAATACCAAGGATTATTAAAAATTGGAAAATTCTTATAGTATCCAAACACGGTTGGTTCTCAAATGTGATATAGCCAGAGGTGTGTACAATGTATGCTGCTTAACTGAATTCTGCAAGGTCCTTTCTGTGCCTTGTGCACCAGCATTGGGCAGACCACGAGATGCTACGTGTCTGATCTGCTTCCAGGTAGACTCACTTCTGCAGGAAGACTTTATCGGCCGATTCTGGATCTCAATCAGCTGAGACACGCCACTCAGCCAACGAGAAGCCAGACCCCTAGCGGAAGACGCTCACCAGGCCCAACACCAATAGATGATACTTGGTTGACAGCATGTCTTCTTTCCACAAGCCCAACTCCCCAAACTCCTTACAGACTATTTCAAAGGACGACTTGCCTAAGAAACTACCCCGGACTAAGGCGGTCAGCAGGCGGCCTCTGTCCAAGCACTGGGGGCTCCCACAACCAGAACTGGCAGCTATGCTCATTGCATGCTACGCTGCCTGCATGTTAGTGTCCGCAGGAGTGGCGGAAGGACCACCCCGCGACTAGCGGCAGGAGGCATCCAACGACGGTCAGCTTCTGGGTGACCCCCCCCCCCATACAGGGCAAGCATACTCCAGACAGGCAAGAGCCGTCGATTCAGGGCATGCGGGGCATACAGGGAAATGGGGAAAAGCCCTTTGGGGGTTCAGGGGCAGCGACCCCCGAAGCTCTTGAGTTGAACATGTTCGAGTACTTTTGGAGAGGGGTTATCCTTATCTTGAACTATGCTGAATGTTAAGGGGGTCCAGGGGCGGAGACCTCCAAGAAGCTCTTGGGTGTTAGGCAGGTTCAGTGCATCCGGGAGGCTCGCGGTTATCTCACATCATGACGCAGATGAACTCTACTGCCTGGACGGGGTTCCAGGGTTCGGAGCCACGTGGAAGCTCTTGAGTTAAATAGGCATGTTGGAGTGCCGTCGGAGAGATCTCAGTAATATCTCATTATCTTGAAGCAGATGAACCATATAACTGCCTCTGGCGGGTGGTCAAGGTGACGGGCCCGGGACCTCTCAGTTTTAGTATGTTTGAGTGCCATTGCAGAGCGACTCGGTTGATCTTCATTATCTTGAAGAGGATGTACTATTTTTTCTGTCTTTTTACGAAACATCATTTCACTGACCCCAATGAGGAATGTGCCCCCTCCCCTTGCCCCTCTTAGCTACGCCAACTGCTCGATGTGGCCTTATAGGGCAGTCCAAGGTGACTCCTAATTAAACATGACATCCACAGTGCTCCAGGGCGCTCCAGACCAGGGGTCAATCAAAAAGGTGACGCCTGGCACGGCCGCGCAGACAGAAAGCATTACACCTGTGCCCCGGATGGATTGCGCGCTGATGGTTATCCTACACAATAAGGGGCGAGCCAATCTAAGGCCTTTGAGTCTCGCCGTTGACATCTGCATCCTGTGTGCCAATTCTAAGATTGTCTTTCCAGAAAAAAAGACAGGCTCCCGCACTCTCAGACCGGTCACCGGCACAGATGCCGAACAGAGCAGGCATGAGCACGCTCCTTCGGGAATTACACCTGAGTCCACATATACCACAACCAAGCACATGTGTGTTGAAGTACGTTATAAGTCTTAACAACAGCAACTTAGTGGACGGTTTGGTTGCGTCGCACGCGTACACTCAGTGCTGAAGCTCTCGCAAGCAGGCGAATAAGATAGCTTTGTTTTTTTTTTTTTGGCTCATTATAACCACCGTCAAGACTCAAGCAAACCACGGTTCTGCGGATTCAAGGTGATCAAGTGATTAAGGAGGCTGTGTGGTTGTGGTCTAGGGTATAGTAAGTCTAGACCATTTTTTTGTTTAACATTAAGCGCCCTCTATATCACACACTTGAAAGGCTAACTAGCTTCGTTTTAAGGGTTTCACTTACCTCAAACTACTCCACAGGTCCATGACAAAGTATATAATTAGGTGACACCGGCATTTGCTTTAAAGGGAGGATTAAGTGTGATAATACATGGTGTTTCATTGTTTGGTGGCCATTTTGAAAATATGACGCCCTCTAGAGGCAGGTAAGCATGCAAAAGGTGTTCAAACTATTCCTTGGTTGTTTTTTGTGCGACCAAGTAGTCACATAGTGCATGGATTTGGATCAAAATTAAGCATATATGTCAAAAAAGGGCATAAGTGAAATATTGGCCGCCATTTTGAAAAAAAGCGCCCTCACCTTTAACCCAGGATGGGGATTTGTGCAGACCACCTGATTTTGATAGCTATATGTAGAAGGTTTCCAAAAATAGTGGTCTCCAAAACCCCGGGGGGTCAGGGGTCGGTTAGGGCTCATGAACCTATATGCCTGTTTCACTTCCCCCCCCCCCCCCCCCCCCCCCCCCCCCCGGGGACAAATCAAACTTTGCTTATGTCTATTTTGTTATCTCTACATGTGGCAGTTTTTGTGAATAAATATCTGAAATGTAAACTAGTGGCACATGGTTTAAAGGTTATAATGTAGTACATTTCTTTTTACAAGAAAAGAAAAAAAATAGCTTAGTGGCATGAAAATCCTGTGCTCGGCCGTAACTCTGTTTGCTGGCATCTTTGTCCAGACCCAAAGGTTGTATTGACACAACAGATACGATTTCTTGAAGTTTCTCATCTTTGTGAAGATTTGTCTTTAATAACACAATTGAGGAAATCTGCAAGTTCATTTTCATTGAACTAAGCCGAGGATACACCTGTCATTTATGATCATTTCTCTATGTTACACAATTGACTTGAATCTAAAATTTCATTTCAGCGACATCCATGCCTTTCTTAAAATCTGTTCAATGTACGTGCTTTACGCCGACAATTAATATTTCAACAGGTTAAACCCTTTAGAACGAGTATTGATTGTCAGATTTAAAGTTATTATATTGATCACATCAGGAAAGATATTTGTTCAGATCCCATCACACATTAATTTAGTAGCATAGCACCTCGGGTTTCTTTTAGGTTATCATTTAGGGGCAGACACGATTGAACCACAAATCTATCTAATGTACCGATAATCATTAACTGTTGTAAATCCCGTTGGAATGGGTGAACAACAGAGGGGTCTTAAGAATCATTTATATCTCCTGGCTTGCATTGGGCGGATTTCATGGGTTTGCACAGTATGCTACAAAAGAGTATAATTAATATCCTCCATGAAAATGAAATTCATAGTCCAGCAGTTGTGGGAGAGAAAGCCGGAGGTATCTGCTTGCACCACTGTTTTTGGGACACATGTATTGTAATACTGGCCTGGCTTTTCAGAGTTTGTGCATTGAAATGATAAAAATCATGTGAATGCGGATTGGGCCACAGTACCGTGGGAATAACTCTTTGAATTACACATGGGTAAATGAATCTCTTCTATCCAATGAATGAAAAAAAAAATGGTATTCCAATTGATCGATTACAAAAGTTGCCCTTTGACTACTGTTAGTCGTCTTGACTGCTGTCTAACAGATTGGATCTTAAAGAATTTCAGTGCAATGCATTGCTTCCACATCTCCTTTGATACTTGCCTTTATTTATCAAATTTGAGATAGCTAGTTGAAGAACTAACATACATTTTACATACATTTAACAGAGACCTCTCGTTTGAAAGGAGTGAAATTATGTTAACTATATTGTGCCGCATTGGAGGGGCTCCTTCGTCAAATCACGTTTGTGTTGCTTAGGGCTCATAAATGGTCATCGTGCTTGAATGATGAGAAATCATTTAGTGGGGGGGGCGGGGGGGGGATTAGGTTTGCTCTGGACAAGTCTAAAAAGCGGCTTGTCTATACGCATATATAAGCATGCGAGTGAGCGTACGGTCGAACGAGGGACCCGGTGTAGAAAGTAAGTATAGTCCGGCGTACGAGCCACAAGTCCGGCTACAACGGTAAGGATAGGGCACTCAATTCAATAGACTTCACGTAACATTAGTTCACACTTGATTCCGTATCGTCTATGGAGCCCGGAACATTGACTCCCGCCGGAATATAGTTGCTTTCACACCGGCCACCAAAATTCTTTTGAAAATAGTCTATGAAGATTTGACAATGTGTTTATTCCATCATAACAGAATGCGTTTTTATGTCTTTGGAAGTGTACTAAAAAGGCAGAGCAGGATGTGGTGTGGTTAGAGTTATCGTGTAAATAGTTATACTCATTACATAATAATGATGCTGTTGCCTAAATTGAAAGTTATTATTAAAAATGGTGATTTATTACCAACCATAATTTGCATCAACAGAAGTGTTTATATTTATGATTTTTTTTCTTTTCGCTGTCTGAAACTGTTTTCATTCATTGCTAAAAGTTAAAAGTTACAAATAAAATGTATTAAAGAGAGTATACCGTTCAACGCGACATTTGCACTTTCAATAAGAAACAAAATCATACTTTCAAATCATAAACGGTTACTGTTATGCCCCTTAATAAGAATAACAAACGACATATTCATGATAAAGAGTCACACACTATCAGTATACATAGTACGATTATGACTTTAAAAAAAAATCAGAATCAATTTTTTAATAAAATAAGGATAGCTACCATCTATCGGGACTCATCCAGGCGTAAAAAAGTAAACTGTCCAAGGTTAATCATTTACAATCTTTTTTTACAATCAGTATGCATAGCAACACGAGATACATACGATTTGTCCCAGAGTCAATACATACTAGAATATCAAGTAATAAAGTATTCCAATGTATAGATAGACTGACTCCCCATATTTGAAACACATCCCTTTTAGCCTCAGTCTAAGATAATATTCTATAATGGAACAACTAAAAATAAACTTTGAAAAACACCTAAAGCCAGATTCATTTTAGAAGAATATCAAGTAACAAACACAGCCAAGAGAACAATATATTGCACAGAATATTTAGAAGTACGCCTCGAATAAAAGTTATTTAATATTCTCATAATTCAAATATAATCATGAAAGGGTTACAGGGTAAAGCGCACCAAGCGTGGATTATTGAGTGTTTTGCTAGGTGTCGAAGCCCCCCAAGGAAACTGATAAATATATGAATACTACACTCCGAGACAGATTTGTTCAAAATGTGTTTAGCCGGACTGACGTAATATGTCTATGAAAATCGACATTGCCTGTGGAGATATCTAAATATGATTTTGAAAAGACAGGCGAAGAGCCCCGAAAAAACTCGAAAGCATAAGCGAAAACAAAAGACCCGTACATCCAATTGCAACCTCTCTCCAGTGGTCTTGCAAAAAACTAGTCCAGGAGCTAGCAAACATTTGTAACACATCTTGAGTACAAAAGTTGAGTGATTAATTGTAAATAGTGACAGCTTGACAGGGACCCCTCAAACGTGATTCTTAAATGCCGCAAAATGGGCTAGGAGAGAGGGGGGGGGGGGGCAAGACAAAGTTTGTACAGGGGCAAATGTGAAGTTGATCCAATCGTATTGAAAGATACCACGGGCAAGACACGGCGTAGGCCTAAATTACATCAGCAAATGGGCTCTTCCAGAAATTATCACCCCCAGATGACAGGTGGGAAATCGCACCACCTTCGTCTCAACAATGCAATCCCATAGTGAAATCCAAAAAGGCTGGAGGGAAATTCCCATCATGAAATCCAAAAAGGCATGGGAATGCCCACTGTGATATAATCGTCAAAAACTATATATCCAATAGTTCCAATTGTGTGAACAGTGGACATGAATATATAATTGAGTATTTGAGTAGTAACCAAAGAGGACTCTGGGAATTCCATGATTTTACTGACCCGCTTTAAAATTCGCGCTCACTCAGGAATGATAAGGCTATTGAATGCCTGTAATCCCGATGGCATATTCTTCGCCTCTTACAGGTCAGTGAGGACCAGGTGCTAACGTGTGTTTGTAAACATTGATGTCACCTATCTATAAGTTTGAATATCCGGCAATTCATGTTTGCAGGTTTATTGTATATTCAGGCCTGGTATCGTGCAAATATCCGTGTAAATAAATCCTAAAAAATATCCTCTCTTATAATTCTGTACCGCTATGGGCCACTTGCTATAATACCTAGTTTGAGCAGTACTTTAACAGAAACCTTGAAATGAGTAAGAATGTAAAGTCACCAACCAACAATCTATCTATCGAATCTATCTATCTATCTACTCTCTCCTATCTATCTAAGCTATCTATCTATCTATGTATCTACTCTATCTATCTTCTATCTATCTATCTATCTATCTTCTATTATCTATCTATCTATCTTATCTATCTATCTTGCTATCTATCTATCTATCCTATCATCTATCTATCTATCTTATCTATCTATCTATCTAGCTATCTATCTATCTCTATCTATCATCTATCTTTCTTTCTTCTATCTATCGATCTATCTAGCTATCGACTTATTCTATCTATCTATCTATTCTATCTATCTATCTATCTATCTCTCTATCTATCTTCTACTAGCTATCTAGCTATCTATCTATCTATCTATCTATCCATATAGCTAATCTATCATCTCTCTATCTATCTCTCTATCTATCTACTCTCTATCTATCTAGCTATCTATCTAGCTCTCTATCTATCTAGCTATCTATCTTGCTATCTATCTATCTAATCTATCTATCTATCTTGCTATCTATCTATCTATCTTCTAATCGTTCTAGCGTTCTTCGTCTAACTACTATCTTCTATCGTTCTACTAATCGTTTCCATAAACATGCGTTTGGGTAGGCGGATGTTTGTTCATTCTGCACAAGTGGCCAAACCATGTCAGGCTGCGAGGCAGTGATAACGAGCTAGGATCTTTTTTTTGGTTGAAAGTTGTCAGGAGGAGATTCTTGACAAAACTTCTTCATTCCGGATCTTTTCCTTCCAGCTGATCATTCAAGGATTTTTCTGTTGCATCGCATCTCAAATGCTTCCAACTTCTTCCTGTCATTCTTTTTGATGGTTCCGATTTCAGAGCCATACAGAAGAAGAGCACGGGTGACTAGTGAATTAACAAGTCCTTATTGGTGGAGAGGGAGATGTCTTTATCACTCCAGAGTCGCTGTAATTTCCCTAGTGCTGTGTTGATTGGCCAATAATAATCGGCTTTTTGATTCGCTGGTGGAGTCGTTTGATGGGATGGGTTGTGTTATCGTTACTCCCAAATACTTTTAACCTGTTAACCTGCGTCAAGTGATTGAACCATAGCTGGATGTACTGGGAGCTGGTCATCACGGGAGAATAACAATAGCTTTTCGTTTAGGTTATGATCTCCATCCCAATTTCGTGCTGGCATGATTGCACCTTGCTCAATCAAGGCTTGCAGATCGTCCCTCCTCTGGTCCAGCGATTTTAGACTTGGTAAAAATGCAGCTATGGTTTTATTTGGTATGTATTGCCTCTCAGAATTCAGAAGCAAGGTGCGTTAAAAATATAACGTATCAAAAAATGAACAAGTGTTTACAAAAAACCCCACTGAAACAATCATTTGGATATTCTGGATGCTAGTGAGTTCAACAAAATATTACATATTAATGTTATTAAAAGTTGTGAAATAGTTTGCGCAAAATATGTAATACAGCAGAGCTTAAATGCTTGACTCAGAGGTTTTTCCCGATTGAGCGCCTCAATTTCAAACAAATTGTGCTTTGCATAACGCAATGCGTGCCATATCACTAAGTGAAAAAACGAAGCTCAAATGAAGGTCCTTCAGAGGAAAATCACCATCTTTTTTTAAAATTCCTGATCCAGAAATTTTGTTTTATTACACGTATGTCTATGCACTGTTATAGTATTACAAAACTATAAAAGACGAGCTGTCGAATCAGATTACACATGTTATACTGTGTTAAAAGAGACACTGGCACATGGAAAAATAGGGCGCACTCACGCGATTTTTCAAATTGCTATGTTTGCATGGTTTGGAATTTGTAAGCCTTTATACATAGCCCTCACCGGAAATGTTTAAGACCAAATCCAGCGCCCTCCTTATGGGTAAACAGAAACGATTTTATAATAATGTCGCCGGCAACATGAATTCAGTAGGACGACGAGGAAACGGCCGTTTAACACAAGAAAACACACGCCGAATGCATGATTCCCATGGCGTGAACTCTGTTTGACCGGTCTTGACCTTTGTGATTTAATATCACTGAGTACGTGTCCCTCGGATATCATTGTAATAGACATATTTGTTGATTAATGTTACGGGCAAACTTTAAAGTTGGCCTATATAAATTACCTGGATGTCTTTAGGCCTCTACTCATGTCCTTAATCTGTTTCGGGGTCGGTATGCTTTATTTTTACATGTAAAATATATCTCTATTCTTCCAATGGCCTGACATTCATTTGCGATCAAATTGAAGAAAGTTCATTTATTTCTCAAAATGATTTGTGTTGCCGCTTAAAGGTCACAGGAAATGAGATGATAAAACCTACTCTCCAAATCTTTATGGGACATTCCATTCCAAAAACAGGGCCAGAAAAAGAATAACTCCAGGACATCATAGTGAAATATTGATTTCAGTCAGCGTATGAATAGATTCACACAGCCACCTGGAATTTTCTATTAATGTCTGAAACATCATGATTACCAAAAATAAGTCATTCATCAAACCACATATGAAGGCTTTCTGGTCCCTCCTTGTAGATTGGACACAAACCCATCAATTCTATTTGCTTTCCTGGAACCTTTAAACCAGTTGTAGTTGGGAGAGATTTGCTTATTTGTCACTGAATATGAACGTACAACCTGTAAGATTAGGAAGGAAGTAGTTTTGACTAAAATCGAACTGTTTTGAAATTTTACCCCACGGATGACCCTGAACATTTGTTGACATGTAAACCTAAAGGTCAAAGGTTAGACCAACTTACATTTCTTAATCAGGGAGACTAGAAGAATGCAATAGTCAATATTTAGCCTCAATGAATCATTTTAAATTTTAATCCCATGGATAAATATACACCTCAATTACCACAAGTGGGAAACCTGGGGAATTTAAGATTGCTCCTAATAAACAAAGGAAAACTATCCTTGAAAAAAAATCAGGCTATGGCCTATTTATTTCTGCCTTTGGCTACACGGATCCTACGTTCACTGGACTACTGAAACGTTTCTCACCATCAAAAATTGTATCATTTGTATCTGTATGTTCTCAAGTGTTTTTTTTTTGGGGTACGTGGTTTATAACACTCTCGAACAGGTTTTGTTAACGAAATAGGTTTTACATGATATCGATATCTAAAATGAGTTGAAAAACCGCGAAATGGAATGTCAATTGGGATAGATGCGTAAAAGGGTTGAGCTATATATAGCCTGTATTTACCCACAAGTGAACGCTCCATTTTCCATTGACTATTTTGTGAACTCACTTTGCTATATGTCAAGCCAGACCCAACCTGTTCTAGAACAAAATATGCCAACTCGTTACAGCTCCACATGGCGGCGGAATATGAATTTCAAAGTTCACTAATATTCAGCAGGAATATAGTTATGGTAACATGCCTGGGGATGTGATATTTGAATATTTTTTTGTACATATACGGCCATCTATACAACTTAGAATTAGAATTCTTTGACACTAGCTCTCTGTATGAGTGCTATGCTTTAAGGAAAGAAGATCTTCATCTTACACTTTGACAGATATATTGAGGTTGTGAATGTAATATAGGACACTGAAATGAGAACAAACACTGGCATGCACGATAAGCGCAATAGATGTATATGCCTTTATCTAAAGGCATTTTGGACGAGCTTATACCCTCGAGGCCTACTCAATCTTGCCAGTCTTTGAAAGTGTAAAAAACGGTTTCTTTGAGAAGACACGTATCCCTCACTGAATGCGGCGAAAGGAAAGGTTTAACGTGATCCCGTGAAAACCCACCCTTGAACTTAATGATTCGAAGGGCAAAAGCTTTGCTCCACTGGTGCTCATATCAGGCTCTAAGCGTTTATAGTCACATGACATGTTGATTCGGTATGATAAACGCGTCATCATTGCATTTTCACAAGACAGCACTTTTATCGGGAGACAAGGAGGAGCAATAAGGAAGGAAAACGTGAGTATTTCAGTAACACAATCAACCAAAATTGAGTCCAGGGCATTTAGAATGCAAGTGCAAATGCTCTACAAAATATCAGCCATTGTCATTAGATAAAGGAAATATTGGGGGGAAGGTCCCACGGGAGTGTTCACAGGAAGTATGGAGCTTTTGTTTTTTTATGTTTTTAGCAAAGTTGAGTGAATTATTTAACCAATTATGCTAGCCGTGCTTTTATGGAGGTTGACCATATAATTATTAGGTTGATAAGATAACTTGCTCGTGAACGATCCCTTAACACTCTCGTTTTTATAGAGCGCATCTGCTACAAAGAATAAAAATCATGCCTTATTGTTTGATGGATAGCGTAATATAGGACCCTGACTTTGAGAATACACACGCCATAAGGGGAATGGTTATGCCTTTATCACAAATATGTGTTTTGACAATGGCTCCAATATAGTTTGAGGCTTCTTATCTTTTATTCTATGATAGTTTAAAAAAACTGTTTTTCTTTGAGGAGACACGATCCCTCACTTCCACGTGCGAAGGGAAAGAAGACACGACCGCTCACCCCACATGGAAACATAAAAGAGAGAAATCACCTCTCTCTATACCAAAACAAAGACGGTGATCATTATAGAGCTGACGGTCCCTAGGGAGGAGAACCTATCCAATGCATATTAGAAAGAAGTGCAAATACAAAGCTTAGTGGCTGACGTTTGTGAAAAACAGAGAGGATTGTTTTTTTCCAATAGAAGTAGGAATTTCTGCAATACATCAGCAAGTCAACAAATGCCTTGCATCCCTTGGACATTCCTAAAGGAAAGGAGAAAGAAGGCTATAACTGATGCAGCAGCCAAATTGCCACTCAGAGCAAGCTTATATCATCTGTCAGGCAGGATGCCTCAAAGGCATTCAGACAGATGGAGCTACAAGCAACTCCCAGCAATATGCTCTGGAGTTAACCAGGTTTAACCCCGCCCAGAGTCTGGTTCAAAGACCAGAGACCTCATGAACACACTAATCTTGACAAAGAGATACTGCATAAGGTGAATGTTCCCCTACTAACTAAGTCACCTTCACAGAGAGAGATATACCAGGATAGTGCTTATCTTAAAAACGGTTTTAGAAGTAGGCTCCGAATGTGACTTGCGCTGGTGTTCTATAATGAAACATTCCTGCTCCATGCTCTGCTATGCCCGATTAGTACTCAAATCAGTGATCAAAGAGCTGATATGCGCAAGAGATGATGATTCGGAATAAAAGGAGTGTCAAACCATTACATTTTCACATACAGCCTATCTATCGGGAAGGAAACGAAAGAGATACCGAAAAGGTGATATTTCACTAACACAATCATCATATCTAACGTTGATAACAGAGAGCAGTGTTTAAGGGTTGCTCCAAATCTTTTCACTGTCAGGATGCAACTTAAAGAAAAATAATTGCTACTGTAGTTTTCCCACGGAAGTTTTCGCAAGGAATGCGGCGAGTTTTAGCAAAGTTGAGGTGTGTGAACTATCCAACCAATTATTTAGACATGTGAGGAATCATCCTCACCTTACACTTTGATGCTTATATTGCAGGTGTTGTGGATGGAAAAAATACGGTACTGAATTAAGAGCACAGCTAGACACGATAGGGTCAATCTTTTATGGCCTTTTCTAAAATATGTTTAACAAGGCCGTACCCTTAAGGCCTCTCAATCCATTACCATTTGTCATTGTTTCTATTAAATTTTTAGAAACTATTTTTTTGAAGGACATACCATCCTCCACTCCACATTGATATGCACAAAATGACCGTAGAAGTATAAAGTTGAAGTATATAAATCCTTGAACATGTTTTTTTTAATATGCCAACTTTCAATGTTGTCATAAGGATAGTATTATATGTGGTATTTATGGTAAACAATTGAATGATGACAAATCGGTCCGGGTACCGTGGTTGGGTACCTAATTTGCATAATAATGGCCACCATAGTTGATTTTTAGGCTAATCAGTTACAGCTTTTTTTATTCAATGCTAGAATTAATCATGCTTTATTTTCTATTTGATAACTGATACTTAAGTATCCTTGACAAGACCGACAGCGGCCCTTTCAGATTTTGGGGATAGAAAAGAAAGGGGTATAAATGGGCTTCAATGTGAAAATCGCGATTTTTTTAAAAATAATTGCCAAATATTGGAAATTCCCGCTTAATTATTATTTACAAAAGTGAAAAAATTAATTATCATTTCAAAAAGGCCTCTGTCTTTTACCTTATCAGGAGAAGAACCTTTGTTCCGCACAAATAAAAATGACCACATTTTCCTTGAATATGATTAAAATGTCACCTGAATTTATTTCTCAATATCATGCCAATGGATACACTAGAAAAACAATGGAGCTAAAGATATTCACCTATCGGCCCGGTATGCGGTGGAGAAAAGCACTTCAGATTCCTTTTCACCTGGGAGTGCAGGGTCATTGTTATAGTTACAACCTTTAGAAAACCGGGCTTATGCAGATGCGGTGATGCAGTGAGCGCGCCCATGCCCAGCTGCTGTTCATGAATGTGACCGATATCGATCGAGTGGACTTTGAATTCATGAGGTCACATTTCTAAAACACAGCTGGGCATGGGCGCGCTCACTGCATCACCGCATCTGCATCTGCATAAGCCTGGTTTTCTAAAGGTCGTAACTTGTCTCGTAGTTGAAAAGATTTCAGGTATTATCACCTCTTCGATTTAGACTGAGTATTTTTCATGACGTAAGCACAAAATACTTATCCTTATTTACAAATAAGTAGATCTTGAGCTTCTATAGTGCGTGTCCAATTAAAGTCTGACTCAGAGATTTCGAAATATTATTTTTTTGTGTAATAATGAAAAATAGTCAACTAGAACTAAAGATAGTAACCTAAAATGCACAATTCCGAAATTTGAGATGAATCGTATTTTTCGTTTTGATGCAGTAAACATTTATGTGTAGTATTATGTCCCATAGGATTCTGTGTATAACAAAAAATCCGGATCCGGAATTTTATAACAAAGTTGTGATTTTCTATATGAAGGAATTCGATTCAAGATTAGCAATTTCACACAGTTATTAGGATATGGACAAGCATTATGTACATGCAAAAAACACGATTTTTTTTGGAAATTGAGGGCGCCCTCCTCAGGAAATCTCTGAGTCGGCCTTTAACTTTAGCCGTATTTTTCATCATTTATTCGCAAAGGAAGAAAGAACAAAAATCATGCCCAACAAGCTGCTTGGCAAGCTTTGACATAACAACTTTGTGCAGAACCAAAGTCCTTAACTCCATTTTTATTCAATTTACCGCCTTTTCAGAAGAAATCTTATAGTATCAACGACCTAAATTATAATGTAAGCTGATTAGTTATTGTGAAAGAGGACGGGTGTGTTATCCAAAACACGTAATAAAGGTTGGCGAAATAAGCTCAAGACATAAACGATCTATTTTATGGCAAGAAGTTGGGCATAGCCCGTTTAATGCAACAACTAATGTAACATGACGGATACCCCAGCTCAATGACCAGATGACAGTTATAAACCATTATAGGCTTGGCCATACCAATTAAGAAATTATAACTTCGAAACTTATCATCTCACGTGATAAGTTACTTATCCTCACACGAGATAAGTATAACCAATGAAGGCATTATAACTATGAAACTTATCATCTCACGTGATAAGTTACTTATCCTCACACGAGATAAGTATAAATTACTATTGTCGTTACGCTCACTAGCCACACAAGAAAAGTTCGCCGCTCCGTTAGAGTAACACACGTGCAAGTGAGCCACGTCGTCGCCCACGTATCATGCGTGGCTGTAAAAAGAGCGCGAAGTAATTTTGATCCTGGCATACGACCAAATGGGGCGTGGCTTTAGATAAATTAATGTAATGTATACTGAAGTCTACATTAAATTTGAGTTATTACTCAACCCGAATGGTGGAATCTTTTCAACTGCGTGGCAATATCACAATGGCTCCGCATACCAGTTGAGTATCTTTAGCTCATGGTTTGCTGAGCCTGAAGTCTATACATATCCATGAGTCGCTGATATTGGGAAAAAGAAATTGGGGTGACATTTTATTCATTTTCAAGAAAATGTTCCAGTTTTATGTGCGGGAACAGACAGTTATATGATTTTAATAATTTATTATGAATTTACACTTGGTTTTCCCTACCCCCTTAGGGCACTACGAAATTTGTTATACAGTTGGTTATTTGGTCTACGTCTTATAGTCTAGTAACTGATCTAAAATGGAAGTTTCAGGAAACAGCTTCTAAAGTCTAGAAACACCTAATTTACGTATTATGCAAATTAGATCGCGACTGAAGGTATTGTTATCCACGGATTCATAAGCTATATTAATTTGAGAAATTATTTGCACAATTGATTCAAATACATACAGGCTCCATGAAGTGAAATTTTTTTCACCGGATTATCATTAACATTTTTGAAATCGCTGGGTGAAACAATAAATAACAAAAGAAATAATACCATATGTTTTTTTAATGTTTTTGATTCAGTAGTTGCGTTGATAACCTAAGTTAAATCAGCCATAACTTTTGAACCGAACATGCCATTGGATGGGGTAAAAAGTAAATGATAGAGCAAAAACTGCTTGTTTATGTCAATTTCAAAACTGCCCTCTTCAAGTACTTAAGGGTATAGTGTTAGCTTAATACCCTAATATGCCCGATTAGTACTCATATCAGCAATCTAAGAGGTGATACCTAAAGATTTTAATTTGGTATGAATATGAGTGCCATATATTATATTTTTACAATAAAACCCTTCTTATCGGGAGATAACGAAGACAGATATACGGAAAACGTGATTATTTTCATAACACTCTCATATCTAAAATAGATCATAGGGCATTTGAAATGCAAGTTTAACTGTTGCTCTAAATCTCAACTGTCATGTCATGCAGACTAAAGAAAATATTGATAGTTTCTCACGGAAGTTTTCACAAGTAAATGTGGAGCGTTTAGCAAATTGAGTGAATAATGCAACTAATTATTTTAAGCATGTTTTCTAGGCTTTTTTGCCATATTAAAACATCGGAAACCCACCGTAAATAATATGCAACGCGGTCTTCAGTCTATTGTGTCGAGTTACCAGTACCAATCTAGCGTGTATTCCACGCTTTCAGAGCCTAACACAATCGTTACGTGTTACGGGTTCAACCTCAATTTGCATGTGAAGCAGAATACATTACGCATCATTCTTTAAAATGCAATGCAACATTTATTCTATATTCAGCCTAGAAAGCTACGGTTTTCAGGACTAAAAATGGAGAGATTGATTTTGATGTGAATTTTTCAAGACATCAGTAGATGACTGTAACTTAAGGAATGTGAAAGCAGTCTCACACTTCAGGCGTTTTAATTTTTTGACGAGACTGAGATCAATACATAAAGAAACTCCAAACTAATTTCCCATATTAAATAACAAAAATAAAAAAATAACTAAGTGTCTAGAAGATAAAGAACTCAGTTCTTGGGTGACTTTGTCAGTTTTGTGCGACTAGTGGGAGTAATAAGCTACATTTAGCTCAATTAAATCTTCTATTTAAAACAGATATCGAAAATAATGGTAAAGTCCGTATAGACCAAATGATTTGTAAATATTCACTAACACAGCAACTGCCTGACGTGATTAAAATAAGGTTTAAGCACAAATTCTTCTCACAAGAAGGGCGTGCATGAACTGCATATTGAACACAGGCTGAGCACAGTTACTGTAAAACATTCATGTCAGTCGTTTCTTAAATGGGGCATTTAAAATAGACACACATACATGTAAGCGCCTCCAAACTAGGACAGCCAGTAATATACTATCCAAACGTGGACACACATTCTCGAAGTAATTCAAAGCATCGTTGACATACACACACTCTATGAAATTGTATTATCTTATCATCCCAGGTTCCTAATCCCAAAGGAGGTCGTGCTCTAAATAGCAATTTACGTTATAGCCACCTCCTTGATGGTCCTTAATATCTGTGTGTCCACGGTCTGAATATTAATAATCACGTATATGTCCTCGTTTGGATGAACTGATTCTTTAAAACCTATTCTTTATCTAATTATCATTACTGTAGCTAGCCATTTAGAGTTATGTCCCTGATTTACAACCCTCTTTCGCACAACAGTAGACAACTTCTCTCGATCATGTTGATAGTGAATAAATTCAAACTTATTGAAATGATTATAGAATGGGGACGATAGTCTTATTGTGCATCCAAATCTGGTTTCTTGAATCGACCCTGTTCAATGCTTTCACGCGATACAAATCTAGCAGTCTATTACCCTTAATACTGTGATAGGTTAAGTATCAAAATAATATTATTTCAGCCCACTGAGTCGAATTAATTCAGCCTATATGTGATACACGTGGTACGGCTCTCGCCCTTCCGTGTCTCATTAACCGTGCATTCCGTGCTCTAAGAGCTGCAGAACCCATGAGGGCTGGGTGTAACCTTGAGTAGGGATCACTTCTCCTCCCTGCTAGGATACATAAGATACTGTTGTCTAGCTTCTTCAAGTCTCTCTGCCAAAGTCAAAGGCTCAGGAGGTGTCTTCGAAGAGGGAGCTTGTCTCACCCAAATCTGCTTGAAAAGTTTTCCTTTCAACTCAGCTACTGTGGTGCAGAATTCGGAGGCGTTGCTAATAGGAAAATATTCTTTGTGATATAAGTTTTTCCTTCCGCCTTCAGACATAATTTTGTGTGCTCCGACGCATTCATCGAAGACTTCGTCCTTGCGATCCCGGAATGTTTGTAAGTCGGCCTGAAAAGATGGTCCGTATTCTTTGATTTTTCGCCATAGCGTTCTATTAAAATGCTGGTATAACACATGATCAGCATGATTCCATGTCCGTATTTTCTTTTGTAAGTTTGCTGTTAGGTTAGATCGATGTATTCTCTGGTTTTTAGATACATAAACTATATCATCATAAGTCCAGCACATTTCTTTCTTTAAAATAATTAATGATTCGTCGAAGTATTCCGTAATTAACAATACATCAAATTCTTGTTCTAGTTTAGCAATGTACTGTTTTACTATATTTTCGTTGTCATGATATTCAGTGCTCAATCCTAAATCAAATATCTGATTATTTCTAGCGTAGTACCAGCGCAGACCTATTTGCCTTCCCATTTCAGCTTTTTAATTGATCCCGGTAATATTTGAGTCTTTTCAGTCATTCTTCAATATCCCGACCACAGGGCACCCGTCTCGGTCCAAAAGAATCCTTGAAGGCAAAAAGTGTGAACGCAGATTCAAATTGTGCACTTGGTTCACGTATAATTGTAATATACTTAGAATTCGGCTTCATAAAACTATCCATAGCTGTTCTATTATAACGTACATGTACTGCTATCATGTCGTAGTTTTTATATTTTGCATAATCACCGGATTTCACATTACGTGTAGGAAGAAAATATAGCCGAGGGCTGTATACTGTTACCGGCAGATAAACTAAATGACCATTGACAGAAGAACGCTTGTTAAAGACAAACGACAAATTTCTATAATAATCGTATCTATTTATGATGGTTTGCAGCGTTGTACTTCCTGTCTTGTGCGTTTTGATGTATACAACTTGATTGAAAGGTGAACAGTTGAAGACGGGGACTGGCGGTCTGGTGGTGATGGTGTGGTTAGTATAGTTTGTACCATCTATGACCGTTGGTTTTGAAGTTATAGGGTAAAATGGCTGAAATTGTAAAGCAAAGGTCAATTTCCATTTGTACAGGGGTAAAAATCAGAAGTTGCTCCTATTTTGGTAAAAAAGTTCATCTAGCTTAATGTGTCAAAATAATGAGTAGTTTGTGGCAAGCATCTCGAATGAGGATGGATTAGATGGCTCAAACCTACAGTAAGTTTGTATGTCATCTTTCTTTACTCATAGCCTGGAGAAAAGTTACATAGCCAATAAAATGCTACTTTTTAAAATATAAAGATTGTCACGGTTATCGCCTACGGTTACCAGGTGTTATAAACAGTCGTGTCTTCAAAAGGTCAACGACACTTCTTCCGCACTTATCTCTATAGCAATAACTTCGTCTTTGTCTCATCATTAGATGATATGCACACTTGGACGGCTGGATACAGATTTGAATATACTTTACTTCAATCTAAAGTCTGAGGTAACATTCTGCAATGTTAAACGTTCTCAAATATTTAACAACCAACGCAGACAAGAGAAGAAAATAACTCTTAGTCATGGAATATTTAGAAATACGCTTCGAAAAGGATACCGAATAAACGGTGAATCTATGCAATGATGAAATGGTTACGGGGTTAGTACGTGTCTGCATTATTTCAGAAGGGAATTCTACGCGTTTTTGTGTAGTGGATTACGATCATGTTTCATAATGTCTATAGATTGTTCGTTAAGACCATAGATGGCATGGCATTACTTCGAAGCCATTCTATTGTAATACTGCCTGACTTTTTAGAGTTTTGTGCATTGAAATGATAAAATCATGAATGCGGCTCTGGGCCACAGTACCGTGGAATAACTCTTTGAATACACATGGGTAAATTAATCTCTTCTATCCAATGTATGAATACACTTGATCAGATTTATAAAGTGTTCTTTGACTACTGTTAGTCGTCTTGGCTGCGGTCTAAAGAATGGATCTAAAAAATTTCATGAGCAATGCATTGCTTGACTCTCCATTTTTTATTATTACGTGCCTTTATTTTATCAAATTTTAGATAGCTATGTTGAAGAACTAACATACATTTTACATACATCATCTTAGACAGAGACTCTCGTTTGAAAAGGAGTGAACATTATGTTTACCATTGTTGTTGTATCATTGGAGGGCTCTTCGTCAATCACGTTTGTGTTGGCTTAGGGCTCATAAAGGTCATCGTGATTGAACGATGAGAAATCATTTCAATTTCTTCTCTGTTTTTCCTTCTCACCCTTCTCTCAAAGTCTCTATTCTTTGTTATCCATACTATTTGCTTGCATAAGTGATGAGCATAATTACGTCTTTTGAATGCATCCAAGAGGCGTTAACATATTTTATGTTTGCTCTGGACAAGTACTAGCGACTTGTCTGTACGCATATATAAGCATACGATGTACGCGTACGTCGTCCGAGGACCAGACACCAAAATTCTTTTGAAAATGTCCTCTGAAGGTTTTGCAATTGTGTTTAATCCATCATAACAGAATGCGTTTTTATGTCTTTGGAAGTGTAGGTAAAAAGGCAGTATGTGGTGTGGTTAGAGTGTGTAAATCGTTATATCATTACATAATAAATGATGCTGTGCTACATGACAAGTTTATTAAAACTGGTGTATTTATTATCAACCATAATTTGCATCAACAGAAGTGTTTACATTATTAATGATTTGTTTCTTTTCGCTGTCTTGAAACTGTTCTCTTCTCATTGCTAAAAGTTGAAAATTACAAATAAATGTATTAAAGAGAGTATACCGTTCAACGCGACATTTGCACTTTCAATAAGAAACAAAATCATACTTTCAAATCATAACGGTTAGTCTTATGCCCCTTAATAATAATAACAAACGACATATTCATGATAAAGAGTCACGCATGACCATACGCATAATATCCATCAGTTACATAGTACGATTATGACTTTAAAAAGCCCGAATCATTTAATAAAACATACAGAGATATCTACCGCCAACGGGACTCATCCAGGCGTAAAAAAGTAAACTGTCCAAGGTTAATCATTTACAATCTTTTTTTCACAATCTTTATGTATAGCAACGGGAGATACATAAGATTTGTCCCAGAGTCAATACATATTAGAATATCAAGTAATAAAGTATTCCAATGTATAGATACACTGACTCCCCATATTTGAACACATACCTTTAGCCTCAAGTCTAAGATAACATTCTATAATGGAACAACTAAAAATAGACTTTGAAAAACACCTAAAGCCAGATTCATTTTATAAGAATATCAAGTAACAAACATAGCCAAGAGAACAATATATTTGCACAGAAAGTACGCCTCGAATACAAGTTACTTAATATTCCCATAATTCAAATATAATCATGAAAGGGTTACAGGGTAAAGCGCACCAAGCGTGGATTATTGAGTGTTTTGCTAGGTGATCGAAGCCCTCTCAGGAACGGTAATATATGAATATAACACTCCGAGACAGATTTGTTCAAATTGTGTTAGCCTGACTGACGTAATATTCTATGAAAATCGACATGCCTGTGGCGTCAGTCTAAATATGAAAGTGATTTTGAAAAGACAGCGAAAGAGAGCCCCCAAAAAAATCGAAGCATAAGCTAAAGCAAAAGACTCCCGTACGTCCAATTGCACCCTCTTCTCTCCTGTCTGACCAGTGGTCTTGTAAAGAAGGCGACATACCATTGAACTGATGCCGTGTTTGGGATTACAATGCGTAGCATAGGGTAAGGTAACGTAATCCTGATTCTAAAATTGTTAAAAAGTTTGGCTAAATTGAAACTACTTAAAAAGTTCTCAGACGGCAAAAGATCGAACAAGCAATTGGTGGAAAATGGATGCGACCGTAGCGATTGCATGTTCACTTTTTGGGTCTTCGACACCGAAGTACCCACGCTAAAAATTTAAATTTTTCATCACTAGGATCCATAGGTTCAGACTCAATACGATACCTATTCAAACACACAATTAATGGACCCTCCGGTGCAAAAACAACCCAAAAGATAGCTTCGAAAACCCGAACATCATCCACTGGCGCACCTTCTCCACTTCACCCGCGCCCAGTAAACGTAACATTCCAATTGTAATCGGCATTCAATAATCCAATCAAGAATTCCTACCTGAAGCTTTCTTGTGGTGTCTTTGCATTGAATGGCTTGGTTGCTTTCACATTAGCATATAATTGAATTTTCTGTGCTATCGGACTACATGTTTCCCTGATTTAGCAGGAATTTTAAATTTCCACCACGCCGTGCCCCCTTACAATGCCTACTACCTTTTGGAAAAGTCGTAGAGGTGCACATGGGGTGTAATCTACTATAATACCTACACCGTTTATTCATATAGTCATGGTTTGAAGAATGCTGTTTTATCCAAAAATCGAGCATATTCTTCATATTTGGCGGTTTGATCTCTTTACGAGCTTCTTCACATCCCATCTCTGTTGACATTGTTGAAATTATATCACAAAACCCGCCGATTACTTAGTCTGCTTCATTCATAATTTCACATGTTGCAACTGAGCCTTTGACATTTCAAATAATCTAAATATGATGTTTTTATGAGGTTTTTTTTGGCATCAAACACTATTTGAAAAAATGGGGGCCTCTTCAAACAAGTTGCAATATGGCTTAACAACAGCATCGTTCTACAAAGTATTCAAAAAGTTAGTACCCACCGATAAATGAAATGTATGGTTTTTAACTTATAAAACTCAACAAATGCATATGCTGTTTGCAATATTCGTAAAGAACACTTATTTATTTTCCTTAGGATTTTTAGTGCAGAAACCACTTTGGCCATAAGAACTTTTAAAAACCATCTCTTTTGCCTTTTCCACTTCTGTATGGCGGGGGGGGGGGGAGTGGGCGGATGGTGAAAGTTTTAGACGGCCATATTCAGAGGGTTGACGTAACTGATAATTTTTTTGACGTTCTCTGACATAGTTCCAAAGCTCTTCATAGTTTGAGACCGCTTATGAAGAAATATCTTTATCACTAATTACTATTGACCTGCTGTTATTTTCAATTTCTTTCATTTCTTTCGATGAGAGTCCATCAAATAGAGGTTCCAATGTTTTACCGCACAGTTCCCAACGTAACAGCCAAGGTTTGATACTGAGAATAACCAATTCATAGTTCAATTCTTTTATGCACATGCATGCATGCCACTGGCAAGACCGGCGTAAGCCTCAGTGGCGTGCCCAGCTTTTTTCAGGTGGGGGGGTCAAAAATGGGGGGGGGGGACATAGTATTGTGTGGTTTGGGGTTCAGGGGGGCAAGAAAGATGGGTGGGTGGCAAGATTCCCACATGGGGGCCGTCTGCCCCCTGCCCCCCCTCTGGTCGGGAACGGCACTGGTAGGCCTACAATCACAAGGGGGTCAGAAATGGGCTATTCCAGAAATTATCACCCCCAGATGACAGTGGGGACTTCGCGTCGAAGAACGTCCTTCTTCTCCAAAAATGCATGGAAATTCCCATAGTGAAATAAAGAAAGATCATGGAATTCCCCATCATGAAATCCCAAAACTGCATGGGAATGCCCATTAGCTCAGACGAAAAGAATGGAAGGACACCAAAACTGGCATTGACGCATCAGTTGTTGTGCATAGGATAATTTAATTCCAAACAAGCATTCGTACAGATGGAGGAACAAAAAAATGACTCCAACAAGATAAAGCCGCGGTTCTGGCTGAGTATGAAATACTCGCATACTACTCGCATCAGACCTGCAACTCCGGCCGACCGACGAGGCATCATCTCAATCAGCACCCAGCGGACGCATCCCTCCGGACGCTGCACGTGTGCGCGCACCACAAGCACACACAAAGGTCTAAATCCTTGCAAGTATCATTCGAAGCAGAAATCGACAGATTTGCACAACACGAATTTCAACCCGGGATTTCAAACAAGAGACATTGGGTTCCCAATATAATCATGATTATACAATAATTATTTTTGGCCTAACAATTTAAGAGCAATGGCCTATCCCAAATGTATGCATATTTATTGAGCCGAAGAAAGACCCTCTTGCCAGCAAATGTGGGCCTAACGATCACGTAAATACAACCTATATTACAATTTAATATAGGGCCCCTTATCAAGAAGTTTAAAACTATACAATTTGTGTAAACTTGTTTGCCAAAATGTTTACATTTTCCTTGCCGCCACTACCACTTTGCAAAAAAACCAAAACGTGGGGAAAATGGTAAAAAAAAATAGGAAAACAAAAGAAACATATTCAATTTCAAAGCGTGGATATATTGCAAAATGCTTTAATTTAAAACATAAAATACTAGGGAGAACCAACGCAACTTAGTTGCAGCAGCACAAAGAATACCATGATACACAATAATGCACGTTATAAATACTATACTCTGAGCAAACACTTTCTTGGCCATTGCGTACGCACGCGTCGCATATTGTGTGAACTGCGACTACGTATAACCCAGATGTGCGCCGTCTTGGCGTAGAAGCGGCGTACCTAGAACTCTTGGCCATAACTTGCTACCCCAATTATAAATTTGGAAATAGTGCATAACACAAACTGCAAATGGGAGGGAGGGTGGGAAAATAAATTATACGAAGTTAAGAGAAAGGAGAAACAATCCTATACACATGAAGCACTGATGTGTTGTGACCGACAGACACGAAGCCCATACATCGGACAAGGGCATGCAATGATTCGATTTGGATGCTGATGCCTGAAAAGGTGAGCGATGATTGAGACGAAGTCGCCTTGATGATAGCTATTTAAGCATAACCTCATCGCGATCAATGGAGCTACTAGCAACACCAAGGACGCGAAGTGCATCTTTCCGACAGGCGCTAAACTAGGTTTCCTTACGATGAATTTTCTTCGGAAAAACATTATTATTGAAAATCGTAAAACTATATCCAATTCCGTCGGTTGGTGAACAGTTGCTCTTAATATATCATTGAGTATTTGAGTAGCTAACCAAAGATTACTCTGGATTCCAATGATTTTACTGATCCGCTGAAAAAAAAAAACATTTTCCCAAAAGATACTATCAATACTATCACTTCTCGTTGGTCACAACACCCAAAAATGAATTGGACGAAATAATGCCATGGGAATTCCCACGGGAATTTCCACCCTGTTGTAAAAAAAAAGATTGGGAATTCCTAGTCATGTCGATGTTTTTCAATAATCATAGCTTGGGTGGGGGTATGTGATGATTCTGGAATAGCCCATCTTCGAATTGTACACACGTAGCCATTCTCTTCGTATTTTCGTCATGACCCACTTGTGTAAGCGTATTTTACGAAATTGTCGCCATATAAGTTTTTTATGCGGCAGGTCATTTTTCATGTTAAATCTGTTTATATTCAGGCCTGCTACTATGGTGCAATACCGTGTAAAATAAATCCTAACAATCTCTCTTAATTTTTGCACCTCGTCCCGCTACTTGCTATATACATTATTTTAGCATTATTAACGAAACCGTGATAATGAAAATGATTTAATGTATATACCAACCAAACAAACAAAATGTTGGGCTGTGTCCTGTTGCCCCATACTCACGTTCTCTATACCCTGTTAAATAATGCACTGAGTGTAGCGTTATGCTGCATCATTGGTTTTGAGAACGAGATAATACATTAATAAAAAGCAAAAGTGTTCTCAGGTTTCCCGAATGTTTTTTTATATTGTTACCATAGAGCCACGTTTTTCTTATGTAAATCGAGAACAAAGAAATTATTTTAATCAGAATACTTCAGGTGCCCTGAACGGTGCCTGCGATTTCGCTTACAGTCAGACAGTGTAATAGAATGGTTAAGCCTGCAATCGTTCACCGTCTGATGGGTCATTGGCTGTAGTTGATTTTGTCATTTGATTTTTTCTCTCTCTCCGGAAAATAAACTCAGAAATTTGAGCCATTGTTCAATGTATTCAGAACCCCGAGATAATTACAACATTGCATATATACGGAAATGTTGAAATTTTTGACTTTGTAAAAATTGATATCTATGGTTTATTTGCATGTATTTCCTTTCAAATAGAGAAGTGAAGTGGGCGTTCAAAATATAAAATATCAAAAAAAAATGAACAAGAGTGAGTATTAAAAACTTACCACTAATCGGGAATTGTGGATACTAGTGGTTTAACAAAAACTTACAATGTTTTATACTAAAAGTTTTGAAATCGTTCTGTCAAAATATGTAATCCCGCATACTTACAGGCTGACTCAGAGATTTCCGAATGAGCGCGCCCTCATGTTCAAGTGTGCTTTTGCAAATACACGCAATGCTTGAACATATCACTGTGAGAAAACACTAACGCTCAAATTCGAAGTCCCTTACATGTACATGTAAAAATCTCATCTTTGTTATTATCCCTGATCCGGAATGTTTGTTGTACCCAGTATCGATGGCACTGTTAGAGTATACAAACTTAATAGACGAGCTGTCGAATCCTATTACACATGTAATAATGTGTTAACAAGATATCGAAGAAAAGAACTAGGGCACGCATGCCACTTGCCAGTGATAATTGTACAGGACCGCGGTCGAGACTTCAGTGACATCAATATTCTTCCTTAATACCGTGAAGAACTTCGCACCAAATGGACTTTGCAACGAGAATGAGGCGACAATCGTAGATGTCCACCATATAGCCCAAGAAAATAGAAAAACACATCGGAAATAATAAGCCCTAGCTGATTTTTTAGGATATTTCCTATCATGTTTGTGCGAAGCAGGCATATCAAAAGTCCCCAATTTCCCCATTGTACTTAACTAGGAATAATTGGGTAAAGTTTGTTTGGTAAAGTTTTGGGGGGGGGGTGAAATTCACACCATTTTGGTTAATGACCTATGGGAAATAATGTTCAAGTGTCATACTGGGGATAAGGTTTAGATGTTGCTTCCAATCTTGCCTTCCATAAGGTCGATATTATACAGATATATATTGGAGTGATTGATTATTTTTCACTATAAATGACTGTACAACATATACAAGTAATTTGGAATTAGTTTGACTAACCCAATCAACTGTTTTGAAGATTTTACTCCCCCCGATGACCTTTAACAGTTGTTGGCGCGGTGTCTAAACCTAAAGTCAAAGGTTAACCAACGATACATTTTTCTTATCAGTGAGACTAAGAATAAAATAGTCCATGTTTATCTCAATTGAATCATTTTAAATTTTTATTCTTGTATAAATCTCCACCCTTATTCCTCAATTAAGCACAGGTGGTAAACCTGGGACTTTTGATATTTTGCTCCTAATAACATAGAAAAACTTTCCTGAAAAAAATCACATGGCTATTTATTTCTGCTTTCTGGCTACACGGTCCTAACGAACGTCCTGGACTATAAAAGTTTCCTCACCATCACTATACTATAAAAATCTGTAATCATTTGTATCTTTTATATTTTGTCTCCAGTGGTTTTTTTGTGGTAAAGTTTTTGATTCCATCGCGAACAGTTTGTTTTACGAATCGTGTTTTACATTAGGGAGCAGATCTAGCCGAAAGTATCTCCGGTTAAGCAAAACCCGCATTTACAGGGAGTCATAGAGATTTTCTTGCGTGCTTAATTAATGTTAAATATATAAGATGTCTGGAAAAGTTTTTTACAAGGATTTGCATCAGTGTTTTCGGAGTTATGACCTATTAACATAAAATTTACATGATTTTTTGTTTGCACACTATTTGTCTTTTTTCCGGGTGTAAACAACATATAATAATTGTATCGTTGTGCATATTTTTTTTGTGTTTTTGGAAGGCAAGTATTGATGTATCTAAACACACACTGTTTTGATTAATTTGCATTCATGTGTGGTATTTTTGAATAATTATTCAATTTTGATTTGTGAAAACAAATTGACCAACTTTTGTTTAATTATTTCATCGCACAAATCATAATCACGTGGAATTATGGACTGCAATGTATTCTATGAATTAATATACACCAGCCACAGCAGTAACAGATTGACTTCAATAAAACAAATGAAGTTACTTACAAATATACAGGCTTGTAATTTGGTTTGAAAATTCGTTTCACGATACTAAAGTACTACATGTGATAACGCAGCCTGTGTTCTTTCACTAGCCACGTGTGGGCCCGCAACATTTATCCATAGGGTTCATCATAATGCGTACGTGTCCACATAGCCACAAATAATTGTCAGCTAGAAACCCAGCTGCGGGCAGCCCGTCCATACAGCCTGGCAAAACCAGGTGTGTAATTATAATGCACGTTTTGTCGTCTAGATTTTGAATGTGCCGCCGTGTATAGAACACAGGTTAACATTAATTCATTATTTTTTTTCTTTCATTATTACGAAGACGTATTTCGTTAAATAAAGAATAACATAAAGGCGATTCAGACTGGTCCATAGTGACTTGTGAAGAGTGCAGAATCTCGCTCGAATTGAAGGTGTTTTGTGTGTCAAGATTAAAATAAAAAAGATCCCACAGCATTCAATATTTGAGGTTCACAATGCACTAAGTTATTGCATCCATGCGGGGGCGAAGTACGGTTTCGAATGTGAAGCAAGAGTATATCTTAATACAGAATAAAGTTAGGGCCATCACAGACTGGTAAATATATATATAGTAACCACAATACCGCTACTACACGCTGTGCATTGCCTTGAAGGAAACTGGCGCCTTATAGAGACGCCCTAATTTCAGTCATTGTTTTGATTTATATGTTTTTCCATCACCTGAAAATGAAAAATAGTTAAAAACTTTTCCCGTTTCTTTTGTTGTAAATCATGGTATTTTGTAATAAAACCAATCCGGAGTGGTTTATTCCAATGGCTTAGGTTACACACAACTGAAATGTGCAAGAAATACACGTACATCAAGACTTGTATAAAATTTGGCCTGTAAACCATGCATACTGGTCCGGGCTTAATTATTAATGTTAGGGGCCGAATTCTATAGTAACAAAGCATAGATTCACGAAGTCATTTAACAAAAATCCTTTCGTTGTGTGGGTGTGGACGAAAAAGGTTGATTTGTTTGTATTACAAACGTTATCGGTCTAACAGTTGAGAGCCAAAAGGTTCAAGTATTTTAGGCTTCCTTTCTAATTGGCCAGATAGGAGGAAAGACTTCATTTGTGTTCTGGTTTGTTTTCCTTTTAACATAGTGTTACAATTTTATAATTGTACTAAGAAAAATTTGTCGTTACCTTTTGGTTATGTACTAATTTACATAAATTCAAGCAAACATGCTTCTTAAGATTGGATATTTGTATAATACCGTATTATCGTGATTTCTTTTCTAGCAAATTAATAAACAAAATACGTAGTATGAAAAATTTCGTTTGTTTTCATTAACTGTATGAGGAAAAATTAAAATCTATTCTTATGTCGCAAAAATCATGTTTGCAATAATTCAAAACCTTTTCACATTCTTTCTCTAATTTAAGTCACAATATTTAAAACTGAACGCTCATTGAATAGATTAGCTTTTAGTTATAAAACAGTATTTAATGTAGCTATGTGTGTGTTTAGCTGGACATAGAAAGGACACAGAAAACTGTGCAAATTATAACATGTTTTATAGTGATTACAACATTCGAATAGTAATGACATGATCTATGTATATTTAGTTTACTTTAATACTTACACTAGTATAGGTTTTCCCGTTAGTTTAAAACATTTTCATTATTATATTTCATTTCTCGTTAAGTTGGTTTTCCTCCGAAGAAAACGAAAATGTCGTTTGGTTATAACAAGTTCGTCCCGTCTTTGATCATTATAATTAAACATTTGATCAATAACATTAACTTTATTTTCATTCGCCAAATCAATTTTTTTGGTCTCAACCCATGACCCATCATCTGAATGGTCAAACCAATTTCGTCTTTGGTCATTTCATTTCACATTTAATCTCATATTTTCGTCTCTTGTGGTGTTGTATAAGCCGTGGCTAAGAGTTAGGCCTACAAACATTAGCAAAATTTATAGAATCACCTTTTTACCTTTCTTCTCTTTCTTCCAACCTATTTTTCTTCTTTCACAACCTCAGTTTTTTCAATCTTTTTTTTTTTACTTTCTTCACGGGGTCTTTACTTTCTTTCTTTTGTATACTTATTTTTTTAT
This sequence comes from Ophioderma brevispina, assembly GCA_023653785.1. NCBI lineage: Eukaryota > Metazoa > Echinodermata > Ophiuroidea > Amphilepidida > Ophiodermatidae > Ophioderma > Ophioderma brevispina. The sequence goes on from JAMKCH010025447.1 coordinate 158,172, forward strand.
CCTTTATTCTTTTATTTTCCAATCTTTGATTCTTATTCTTTGTGATTCTAAACAAAGGAAAAGACGAAAAAAATATGATAAATTTTGCTGAGTTACACAGGTCTATACCTTTTAGTCATTGCCCTATACATACTGCACCAGACGAACTATACTGAGTTCAAAGTGAAAATATATGACCAATGACGATTGCTTTGTACATGCTGGATGATGACCCATGGATACGACGAAATTAATTTCGTGACGAATTGCATGAAAATAACGTTAATTTTTTATTCATCAATGCTTAATATAATGACAAAGACTGAAATTTGCTTTTAACAAATGCCATTTCGGTGTTCGAGACGAAATCTTTTGTACTTACTGATGATGACCCTATGACTACGACATCAATCAATATGAATCTTGACGAAATTGCATGAAAATACGTTAATTTTTATTCATCAAATGCCTTATATTATAATTGGACCAAAGACGAAATTGCTTTTTAACAAATGCACATTTCGTGGTCATATGGGATGAAAAATCCCTTAAGCGAGATACGAAAATTAATGAAAAGTTTAAACTAACTGGGAAATCGATACATTTCATTTCAATCGGATAATTCGTATCTTATCCTCCTCCGATGATTTCGTGATACTTTGTAGTTTTAGCAAGTATTATCAGTGACGAATTAATTATATTTAGAACTCTACATACTCAACCACGTTTATGCCTGTTGACTGTTCTCCATGTGAAGAACCGCATCAATCATTTGATTTGCTTATATTAAAATATAACTCAGTGCGTACCGCGCGGGGGCAGGGGGAGGGGGGCAAGTTGCCCTCTGGCTCGAAAAAGCGGGACGATATGCCAAAATGAGCATTTTTAGCCATCTTTTTCGGGGAATTGCAACCATTTCAGTCCAAATTTGGGCAAAATTAAAGGTAAGTTTGGCCAATTTCGCGATCTAACGCGCGCAATTTTGTCCAATTCATCAGACTTTAAGTGGAGCAATCCCGGGAACGATTTACGAATTTTTTGTCCCCTTCTGGCGGGACGACTTGAAATTTCCCCCTCTGGATTGACTGCCTCAGTACGCACCACTTTGATTTACTAACATAGGTCGAATTTCGTATTTGCGCCAATAAGAAATTACAAATTTCACAATGTTTGTACTAAAGAATAAAGTCGTAATCCTTTCAATAGGGAATTATTGGGGATATTAACTTTACATTTGTACAACAAACTCAGTGATTTCATGATTATATTTCTACGACACCTGATATGTGAAATCTTTCGTTACAACCTTAAGGAAAAGTAGTACTCTACGTGTTGTTCGAAGATGTTTGAAAATTCAAATGTATAACCATCTCAAGTTTAATTTAAGAGTTGTGATTTTTTAAAACTAATATTGGTATCAAAATATCAAATTTTACTTAAATTGATTCGCATTGTTGTCAAAAAGTTTACAAATTATTTTGAGTGAGCACGCCGCTGGCTAAAATCTGATTTAAGTGTACATGGGAGTATGGCGTTAGGTTTTTCTATTTAAAAAGGTGCTATGAGATATTTCTTCTTCATTTGTATAATTTATATAATACCGAAGAAAACAATTTTAAAAAGAGCAAAGTTTACGAAAGAAAAGCACGAAACAACCAGAAAAGACTTACTTTATTTAAGCTTCAGTCATTACCTACACGGTAAAAATATCGCGTCAGTTTAAGTATTTTACTGTCAGCATTCTGCTTACAAATTCCTGCAATAATTACAGTAATAATCTACCTAGAAATAAATTAAATCAATGTACTTAAAAGTTATATTTGGCCGAGTGTTCCTACTGAGAGAGTGAATGTGTAGGGAATAAAATCCACTGACCTAACACCACAATGTTTAACATGGAGCTATATACAGTTTAATATGAGGACCACCATCTTTCCTCAAAATTACGTCAGCCAAGTCATTTCACTTGAATTGAAAAAACGCCATTGCACTGACGAACACTTGAAAACCTTAATTGTGCTATCCAAAAATGTCAGCCAAGTTTTTGTACACACCACATACAAAAAAGACAAAAAAGAAACATAAGTATAAATTACCGGTTTGTTGTAAAATTTTTCGATCAATTACAGTGTGCTGTTAAAATATACGGAGAAATTGACTGAACTCGTCTTTTAAGATTTTGAAGAGATCCACTTAATAAAACAGGTCTGAAAATTGGAATCAAAATTACAAGAGTTCCTTTTTTTAAATACAGTAATTTTTCATGGTTTACGTATTTTTCCTCTTACTTCTGCTGTCATTTTTTGCATTGAAGTTTCAGTGTGGAAAACAATATTACCAACGTGGAAAAATGTGTACCAGTTCTCTTTTACAGAACTGCATTTTTACTAAATTCCTAAAAATTTCAAATGGCGAAATATATCACATGTTAGTAGCTCAGAATTGCGAACGGAGACGCTATTTTTTTGTTAAAAATGACCTGCCACAAACCCCGCTATAGAAACTACTAGCATATAGGAATTCGTGATATGTGTTTTTAAATAACTGTTAAATTTAAAAAAAAGGAAATTGAATGTATTAAAAAAAATAGTCTCATACTGGGCATCTTAATTAATATTTTATTTCGATGATATGCATTTTCTAATAAAAAATCATGATTTCCATTTCACATGAATGCACAAGTCCCCACGATATTTCGAACATTACTGGTATTCTCTGGCCATTGGGAACCGAACTTACGAAGAGACGGTGACCACGCTGATTATCCCAATGGTTGCTAAACCCCCGTTAACTTTTCCATCAATTACCATTGGCGCATCCCATGCTCGCTTTGAATCAGTGATTTGGGCTGGCGTTTGATTTGGTAAATTTCTGACACAATATTGGCGCAGGGAGGTTAACTTGAACTGTAAGGCAATTAGGAGCCATAGTTTATGAAATTAGGGTTTGCCAAGTCAAATAAAACCTTTAATTACGTTTATGTGGAAAAATGCAGGTAATTTCTAGAAAAAAACTCGATAAATTCAGGAATAAATTATGCAACTTTCGATTTCGACGAAGATGCGATGGATTTGCCAATAAAAGTAATGTCGTTTGAATTTCGTGAAGATGGCTCAAAGTGGCAACAAGTCCATGTTTGAAAGATACTTCCGTCTTTAGGTTAGGCAGAATTTTGTACAAGTCTAATGTTGGTAAAAATATATGCAAATTTATGTTAATCAGCCTCTTGTTTTAAAATGGTATGTAAAACCTTGTACAAAACTTTGGGGGGACTTCAAATATTTAGTCTTTCATTTTATCCAAACAAATCCTATATGTACTCACTTTCCGGTTCAGTGCGTTTTGAATTGAGATCTGCTCCCCTACTGTATATCGAGCTAAAATGAGTTGGAAAACCCGCGAAATTGAATATCAATTGGGCTATGCATGAATAAAAGGTCGAGCTGTAATATAGCCTGTATTTACACAATGAACTGCTTCCATTTTTCATCATTGACTGTTTTGGTGTACTCACTTGGCATATGCACCCAGTCCCAACCTTTCTACTCGGAAATATGCCAACTCGTTACAGCTCCACATGGCGGCGAAATATGAGTTTCAAAGTCCAACTAAAATTCAGCAGTAATATAGTTTATTGTAACATGACAACGGGCTTTATTGATTTTGATATTTTGATACATAATACGGCCTCTATAACTTTATCATTAGAGATTCCGTTGACCTAGCTCTCTGATGAGTGCATATGCTCTAGGGAACTTAAGGGAAAAAGATCTTCATCTTAACACTTTGACAGATATTATTTCAGGTTGTGAATTGTAATAATAGGACAAAGAAATGGGAACACACCTGACCTGCACGATAAAGTGCAAATACATTATGCTTATATAAAGTGCATTTGACGAGGCTATACCCTATGAGGCCTCTCATCTTTGCCAGTCTTTGAACGTTTAACACGGGTTTCTTTGAGAAAGACCGCTCCCTCACGCATTGGCGAAGGAAGTAAACGGATCCCTGAAAACTCCTCACCCTTAACTTAATGATAGAATGGAACCATCTTTTCCTCCATTAGCACTCAAATCAGTGCTTCTAATAGTTGTATTTTCGCGTATTAGAAGAATGCAAGTGCAAGTGGCCTGCTTCTAATATGCATGTCATGTGGAGAAATATCATGACAAATATTGATGGTTTCACGGGAGTTTTCACCAGGAAGTATGAGCGTTTTTTAGCAAGAGTTGAGTGAATATTTTTTTCCTAGCCGTATTTTTGGGGAGGTTGCCATATAATTATATATTTGCTATAGATAATTTTATTATCGTGAACGATTCCTTTATCGTTTTAGAGCATAGCTGCTACAAGAATAAAAGAATCATTGCCTTATACTTTGATGGATAGCGGAATATTTATAATCATACTAATTGCAGCATTGATATAGCGCTTTTCATCTCACGTGTAATCAAAGCGCTTTACATTATTCCCGAGCTAGCCTTTGGCGATACGTCAGCTGCCATACATTACAGGGTTCAATACTCATGACCTTTGGGCGGCGCTCAGGACAATATCCATACAGCTCCCTCCCCGTTTATCACCTGGGTGAAGAGAGGCAATCGAGATAAGTGTCTTGCCAAGGACACAACGCGTTGGCAACATTGGGACTCGAACCCCACACCTTCGTATCAATCACGGAGCCGATGCTCTATCCACTGGACCACACGCGCTCCGTGGACACTGAACTGAGATACACACTGCGTCAATTGGATGGTTTTGATGCCTGTATCAACAATATGTTTGAACAAGGCCATGCCCTTGCGCTTTCTTTAATCCTGTATTTATAGAGTAAACATGTTTCTTTGAGGAGACACGATCCCTCACTCCACGTGCTAAGGGTAAAGAAAAAGTGATGCCTGAAACTCTTCACCACACCCTTAACTGATCTCTCCGACTGTCTGCAGTCAAATAGAAGAACAAAGCTTTGCTTTACTAGCCCTTTAGTCGGAGGAAATTGTGGCACAGGGTGGAAATGGAGTACCAGACTTTTTCTAAGTGATCGATGTAGTCACTATGACCTAAGCTAATAATTTCGTGTGTGAGCAAAATTTCGTGCAGTGCTATTTTCTAGAAATCCAATATGGCCGCTATCATATCACTCTCAAATTCACTTCAAAATGGGCCATAATTTTAATGCACTAGATCCAAATTTTAGAGCCCAGGTATCTTTTGGACGGGTTAGTGACGTGATTGATCACAACATTACCATCAATCCAATATGGGCCACCCTAAACCCAATATGCCTTGAATCATCAAGTGACCATAACTCATCAAGTATTTGCGATAGAGGCAAAATTCTGCGCTCTATACCCAGTAGTAGGAACTCATATCTGACATTTCAAGTGTGTAACAAGCTTACAATCAAGATAGAAGCCAATAGCGGTTGCCCTTTTCAGATCTTTAAAAACGTACAAATGTCCATATTCATATATCTTGGGCGTCATTTTGAATTTTACGAATGTTGTCAAAAACAAACTACCAGATATACGAGTTATTAAAGCTCAAAGACATACCATAACATTACATTAAATTCGAAAACTTTAAGAATAATTTGGGTGTTTTAACTAATACAATACGGATGTATCGTAATTTATCGGTTGTCAAGAAGGTTAAAAATGGCAGCCACATGGGTCATCATCTTAACATTTTTGCATGTAAAGAAACCGAAATTCCAGATAAGTAATGTCAAATAGTCAAATAACTTTTCCCATACCTTTATTTTACACCCTTATAATAATAATTAGTGATGTAACTAAGATAACTACACATATAATGTAGGTTTTACTATTGTTAAAGGCGTCTGTATTGGATGCCACTTGAATTTTGAAAATGACCATTACAGCGAAATGTCAAATAAGGGTTCAGTGATCAAATAGAGGTATCTCATAAGTGTAAAGCATAAAGCGCATATAGACACCGAAATCAAGCATCTCTAAACTGAAAAATGGTGCAGAACAATTGACGTGTCCGGATGCGTTGGAAATGCATTCTAGAGTGTTAAGTAACCCTTGCAGAGTACGTGATGCAATTCTAACGATTTGAACACCTGGCACAAATTTTAAGGTGTTCAGTATGTATTCAAGTAGCGTAGATAGGTATAAGAGGGGTAAGATCATTGTAATGATTCCGAGGCATATTTGACGTTTGAGCAGCATATTGGATTTTTGTGGCAATGTAATGAAAATACATGACCAAAATGCTCGTGCTTGGAAACACCGGAAGAACCGAGAAATATTTGTCTCTATCGGAAATACTTACGGATTTTCTAGTGATTTTGGACATGGTAGCGGCCATAGTGGGATTTCAAAAGGGCCTAACTGGAACACATTTTGCAACAACCCTCCAAAATATTGCTTAGGTCCTAATGAACTAAAATCTATCAATAGAATAAGTCTGTCTCCATTTCCAGTCCTTCATGTTGTGTGCCGAACAATTCCACCTGACTACTTCTAATATTGAGAGACAGGAAACGTGGAGATATGGAAAGCTGTGATTATTGTCGGTGACACAATACCCAATCAATTCAAGGCATTAGAATGCAAGCACAAGTGTTGTCCCAAAGCTCTCATTTACCATGTCATGCAGATAAAAGAAAAATATGATAATTTCCCACGGAAGTTTTCGCAAGAAAAGGTGGAGCCGTTTTAGCAAAGTGAAGTGAACTATAATTTCTCCAATTATTCTAGACAGGTGAGGAATAATCCGCCCTTTTGCCATTGGAGGCATATCAGGTGTGCATTTGTAAGATGGATATTGAAATCACTATAAGTAAGGCAGCTTTCTCTACAAAGGCCGCAGTTCAGTTAGCACATGATAAACGGCAGCTGACCATTGTAGGGTCTGGGGGTATCATAAATCATACTAAAAACAGTGCGTGTATTTGTACAATACACGGGTGAATGAGAATATTGAACTGCACATATGATATTTATGGGAATGAGATTTTATTAGCTCATAGCAATAATTTTATGACTTTAATCTAAGCAAATGCTGCAAGGCCGTGTTCTAAGGCAATCAATCATTTACCCATTTATATGGAAGTTAGAAATGTTTTCTTTGAGGAGACAGGACCCCTCACTCCACATGGTAAACAAAAAGAGAGCCTGTGAATATACCATCTTCCTTACCAAAACAAACGGTGATCATCATAGAGCGACGTCCCTATGGAGGAGAACATATCCAATGCATATGCAAGAAAAGTGCAAATGAGTCCAAGATCTAGTGCTGACTGTGATAACAGAGGATGGTCTACATAATACTTCCCAATAGAGGAAAGAAGCAGCGGGTTTCTGTACATTAGTCAAATTACCTGCTTTGAGGTGGGATTCCTAAAGGAAAAGGGGGGGGGGGGGGAGGCTATAACTGATGCAGCAGCCACAAATTGCAATCAGAGCGAGCTAGTCTTTGGCTCAGCAGGAGCTCAAAGGCATTCAGACTGATGGAGCTACAAGCAACTCCAGCAATTGCTATGGGTTAACCAGGTTTTAACCCGCAGGAGTTCTGGTAGACCAGCGAGATATACCAGGATTGCTTATCTTTTTAAACCGGTGAAAAGTAGGCTCAGGGAAGGTGACGACAGCCGGTGTTCTACTACATGAAATAGTCCTCCCATGCTTTCTTGCATGCCCGATTAGTGCTCAAATCAGGGATCACAGAGTTGTTATCCGCAAGAGTGCTGGATTCGGAATAAATAGATTAGTCAACCATTACATTTTCACAATACAGCCTTTCCTATCGGGAGAAGGAAAACGAAAAGAGATACCTCGAAAATGGTATATTTAACGTTGATTTACAGAGCATTGGGATGCAAGTTTAAGTGTTGCTCCAAATAGTTTCACTGTCAAGCCATGGCAACTAAAGAAAATATTGAGAGTTTTCCCAACGGAAGTTTTCGCAAGGAAAGGAAATGTGGAGCGTTGTTTAGCAAAGTGAGTGAACTATCCAACCAATTATTATAGAACTGTGAGGAATATCCGCACCGTACCACTTTGATGCTTATATTCAGGTTGTTGGATTGGAAAATACGGTATGATTAAGAACACAGCTAGCACGATAGGGTCAAGATTTAGGCCTATCTAAAAATATGTTTAACAAGGCCGTACCCTTAAGGCCTCTCAATCCTTTGACCCCATTTCTCCTAGTTTCTATGAAATTTTAGAGACAAACTATTTTCTGTGATAGATATACGAAAAGACACTCCACATGATTAAGCCAAAAATATGATACCGGGAATGTATAAAGTGAGAAGATAGCTGAACAATGGTTTATTTTTAATTATGCCAACTTTCAATGTTGTAGTACGGTAGTATATGTTGGTATTTATTGGCAAAAACCAATTTGAAATGGACAAATCGTTCCGGCCCGCTGACTGGCTACCTAATTTGCATAATAATGGCCACCATATTAGATTTTGAGGCTACTTTAGTACAGTTTTTTCAATTACCTGGAATTCATCATTCTTTATTTTCTATTTGCACGAACTGATACTTAAGTGTCCTTGACAAGACGCGACAGAGCCCTTTTTTTCCAGATTTTGGCATAGAAAGTGGTTTATAAATTGGCTCCAATTGCTGAAAATCGTGATTTTAAAAATAATGCCAAATATTGGATAATTCCAGCGCTTGATTATTTGCAAAATGAATAATTTCTCAGTTCATAAAAGGTCCTCGGCTTTTACCCTATCAAGGAGAACCTCTGTTCCGCAAAAATAAACTGGCCACATTTTCGTGAAATATTGATAAATGTCCCCTTCAAGGTCAGTTACCCAATATGACCACATGGATACACTGAAAAACAACGGAGCTTAAAAGTATTCAAACTATCGGCAACGGTATGCGGTGTGAGAAAAACTACTTCAGATTCCTTTCATCTGGGAGTGCAGGGCCATTGTTTAGCAATGGAGCTAGCACACACATTTGTAACACATCTCAAGTACAAAAAGGTTTGAGTGATTAAAATAGTTAAGACTGACCGGAACCCTGAAACTTGATTCTTAAGTACCGCAAGTGGTGGGCCTTAAGGAGATGGGGGCCAAAAACAAAGTTGTACATGGGTCAAATTTGTAAATTTGATCCAATCATGTTGATATTAAAAGCCACACCATATTATGTGTCTAACATAGACAGGATTCGGAAACGGTTATTAGGTTGTAAATATGTTACAAGCCTAAAGTTTCAGAGTTATAGGCTAAAAAACCGCAAAAATCAATAATTAATAAAAAAAGAAAAATTAAAAAAAAATGGGTTCAAATTTTAAAGTTGCTCCGATTTTGGATAAAATGGGTTGCAATTATTGTGGAGGTAATAGGATTAAAATAAGAAAAAAAAACTAAATATTTGAAACTGAGGAAGCAATTACCTTTCTATTTCTTTTGGTTGACGACAATCGAGCGTCCGTTCAAAAGTTATGATCGAAAAATGTAAATTCGCAAAATGAAATCTCTAATCATATTTCTATGTAGTTTATCGTTTTCTCAAGCTGCGATATTTAATTTTTTCAAGTTAAAAATTCACATCTCAAAATGTAAATAAAGCTTTGGATCTCTAGTTTCCACAAGTTATTGTGAAAATGAAGCACTTATTTTCTAACCAATAATAGACATAAAATTCGCATTCTAAAAAATATTACTAAAACTTGAAAAAAACAGTGTTTCTCAAAAACGATTTATTTAAAGAGATGGGATAAAAAGCTAATTTAACAAAATACTTATTGAAATACGCATGAAACTAGAATAATGCCATAGCCCTACGGAAAATTGGGTTAAGGGGGGTCATGGGTTAAGAAAGAAAAAAATATTATTTTTGCCGAATGTGCACCAAAGATCCCACTTAAATAAAGTTATCCGGGGGCAAGTGCGCCAGTAGTTAGTCAATGCATAGTCCAAATAAGTATGTTTTATTATTGCTTTTTATCCCAAGCTCTCTAAGTCAATCGGTTTTTGAGAAAATCCGTGTTACAAGGATGACTGCCCTTAAAATTCACTTTCGAGATATGGCAATTTTAGTCTTAGAACACAATGTTTTTTTAAGTTTTAGTATATTTTTTATAGAAATGCTATTTTACTTTAATTATCAATAGATAATGTAAGTGCTTACAATTTTCACAATAATTGTGGAAACTAGAGATCAAAAGGTATTTACTTTGAGATATGATTTTTAAGTGGAAAAAATTAAATATCGCAGCTTGAGGAAAACAAAAAATACATAAGAAATATGATTAGAGATTTCAGGTGTGAAGTTCCATTGCGATCATAACATATTGAACGGGAAAGCTCGATTGTGTCAAACACAAAGCATAGAGAATACCCCCCCGTTTAATTTCTTCCTCAGTTTCAATTGTAGATTTTATTTTTCGGCCTGTGAGGGGTATTCCACCTAAGTGTTACGGGTTCAACCTCAATTGATGTGAAGCAGAATACAATACACAGCATTCTTTAAAATGCAATTTGCAACATTTATTCTATATTCAGCCTAGAAAACTATGGTTTTCAGGAGGAAAAATGGGAGATTGATTTTGATGTGAATTTTTCAAGACATCAGTAGATGACGGTAACTTAAGGAATATGAAAGCAGTCTTACCCCCCCAATTTCAGTCGTTCTTATTTTTGAGAGACCGAGATCAATACTAAGAACTTCCAAACCTAATTCTCATGATTAACTAACAAGAATAAAAAAAATTAACTAAGGGCCGTATTCTCAAAACGATGTTTAAAAATAACGTGGGGTAGGCCTAAACTGGTTAGCTAAACGCACATGTTAAAAAAAACCAGGTTAAATATGTGAAACAAGTCGTTTAGCTAACCACGTTATTTAAACGCCGTAAATACCATCCACCGAACTGTAACTTATCTTCGCCTATATTGTGCGTGAACAATATTTAAATGCAGACAATGCCTTCCGGAGTTGTAATTGCAATGCAGGAAGCCACGTGTAAATTTCAAGAATGTCCGTTACGAAAGGGCTGTAGAATTGTTGAAATGATGCGAGACAAAAACCCCCCCCCAGGCCTATTTAAAACCGTTTTATGTCGTTGTGCCCCACATGCTATCATCAATACATAAACAAAAAAAACAGCTAAACAAAAAACAAGCATGAAAATAGAAGCAAAGGAAATGAACGAGAAGAATCAACTGAGGAGTCGGAAAAGAAAAATAAGAGAAATAAAAGGAGGTAACTTGGTCTAACACGAGTATCACATAGAGCGGAAAATACCCCAGCATTTGATGAAAACTTGAAGTTAAACCACCCTTAAACTACCACCGACCAAGTCTAAGTGTAACAAACGTTTTAGGCATGTTTTACCGATGTTCGGCTAAAATTAAACAGCGTTTAAAGTTAACCATGCTGTGAGAATTGCGTTGTTATTTTTGCGGGCGTTTAACATTGCCAGTTAACCAGTGGTTAGCGTTAAACATCGTTTGGGAATACGGGCCTTAGGTCTAGAAGACAAAGACTCAGTTCTTGGGTGACTCGTCAGTTTTGTGCGCAGTTAGCGAGAGTAATAAGCTAGATTTAGCTCAATTAATTAAAATCTTCTATTAAAACAGAGACTAAATAATGGTGAATTACCGTATAGACCAAATAATTTGTAAATATCACAGCAACTGCCTGATGTGATTTAAAATAAATGTTAAGCACAAATTCTCTCCCAGAAGGGCGGGCATGAATGATATTGAAACATAGGCTAAGCACAGTTTACTGTAAAACATTTCATGTCAGTCGTTGTTAAATGGACGCATTAAAATAGACACATACATGTAAGCGCCTCCAAACGAGGACAACCAGTAGTATACTATCCAAAAGTGGACAACATCTATCGAAGTTATTCGAAGCATCGTTCACATACACACACTCTATGAAATGGTGGTATCTAATATCCCAGGTTCTAACCCCAAATGGGAGGTCATGCTCTAAATAAGCATTTACGTTAATAGCCACCTCCTGATGGGCTTATAATTTCTGTGGGTCCAAGGTCTGAAATTAATAATTACGTATAAGTACTCGGTGATTGAAACTGATTCTGTAAACCTATTCTTTATCTAATTCTCATTATTATGTCCCTGATTTAACCCTCTTCGCACAACAGTACACAACTTCTCACGAACATGTTGATAGTTGAATAAATTCAAAAACTCATTGAAATGATTATAGCATGGGGACGATAGTCTCGTATGTGCATCCAAATCTGGTTCTTGAATCGACCCTTTCAAATATTGTTTACGCGCATGTAAAAATCTAGCAGTCTATTAGCCTTAATACTGTGATAGGTTAGGTATCAAAATAATATTATTCAGCCCACTGAGTCATTAATTCAGCCTAGATGTGATACAGGGTATGGCTCTCGCCCTTCGGTATCATTAACCGGAATTTCCGTGCTCTCAAAGAAGCTGCAGGAAACCCATGAGGGCATGGGGGAACCTTGAGTAGGGATCAACTCTGTTGTATATCCTGGAGATAACTCTTCCCTGCGGGATACTAAGGAGAGGGTGTCTAGCCTCTTCAAGTCTCTCTGCCAAAGTCAAAGGCTCGGGAGGTGTCTTCGACGAGGGGCTTGTCTCACCCAAATATGCTTGAAAAAGTTTTTCCTTTCACTCCAGCGATGTGGTCAGAAGTCGGATGCGTTGCTAATAGGAAAATTCTTGTATAGAAGTTTTTCCTTCGCCTAGACATTAATGTGTTGCTCCAACGCATTCATCGAAAACTTCGTCTTTGCGAGCCGGTAATGTTTGGGAAGTCGGCCTGAAAAGATGGTCCGTATTCTTTGATTTTTCGCCATAGCGTTCTATTAAAAAATGCTGGTATAATACATGATCAGCATGATTCCATTTCCGTAGGTTCTTTTTTATTTTGTAAGTTTGCTGTTAGGTTAGATCGATGTATTTCTTGGTTTTTAGATACATAAACTAATAATTTATAAGTCCAGCACATTTCTTTCTTTAAAATAATTAATGATTCGTCGAAATATTCCGTAATTAAACACATCAAATTCTTGTCTAGTTAGCAATGTACGTTTTACTATATTTTCGTTGTCCGGATATTCAGTGCTCAAGCCTCAATCAAAAGATCTGGATATTTCTAGCGTAGTACAAGCGCAGACCTTCTTGCCTTCCCATTTCAGCTTTTTTAATTGATCCCGGTAATATTGGGTCGTTTCAGCCATCTTCAAATCCCGACCACCGGGACCGTCGTCGGTCCAAAAGAATCTTTGAAGGCAAAATGTGTGAACGCAGATTCAAATTGTGCACCTTTGGTTCACGTATAATTTGGTAATATACTTGGAATTTTCGGCTTCAATAAACTTTCCATAGCTTTTCTATTATACGTAGCATGTACTGCTATCATCATGTCTGTTTTTATATGTTTCATAATCCCGGATTTCACATTACGTGGAGGAAGGAAATATAAGAGCGAGGGCTGTATACTGTTACCCCGGCAGATAAACTAAATGACCATTGACAGAAGAATGCTTGTTAAAGACAAACGACACCTTTCTATAATAACCGTATCTGTTTATGATGTTTGCAGCGTTGTACTTCCTGTCTTGTGCGTTTTTTGATGTATACAACTTGATTGAAAGGTGAGGGCAGTTGACGAACGGGGACGGGCGTCTTGTGGTGTGGGTGAGTATTTTTCTACTGTAACTGTTGTCAGATGAGGTTGTGTTGTTGTTGCAACAAGTTGTGGAATACAGCCACGCAGTCGTTTTGGTTGCAGGCCTGGAAAGGAAAAGAGTCATGTTATTTAGGCAGGTAACGACTTATCATTAAATGCGGTTTTTAACAAGGTTTAACTAACCATCTATAACGGCATTCAGATTTTAAACGTGACATTCAAAACCTTATTTTATTTTCTAAACACGACATGTTTATTTAGAAGCACGTTAAGCACATATGTCTGACGCTAACACTGCCTTCGTGTCAAAACGTGTTTCAGGTGTTACAACCTGTAATGCTTAGTTGAACTACTTTTGAGACGCATTTAGTTATGTAGGCATCTTTGCTCCAACCACGTTAGTGTTTACTTTCTAAATACATTGGCCCGTAATCCACAAAGGTGTTTAACACTGTTTAGTTAAACGAACGTTCATCTCTGAAAGAGTGATAATGGAATAATTTTTGACTAAGTAAAATCAATCAATTTGTCATATCAACACCAACGCAATTATCACTTTCTGTAATTAACAAACACATTCTATTACTATTCTTAAACAATCAATTTAATGCTTGTTTACTTATCCGCTTCACTATTTAAAAGATAGACGATTGTTATAGTTAAGCGATTGTTAACATCTTTTTGAATACGAGCCATTGTGTTAACTAGACTAAGCATCTGGCGTCTAGTCTGTAATGGCCACTTTTAAAATACCTTTAATCTAAATTATAAACATTTTATCTAAATACATTTGATCAGCATCTCTATATATCACCTTAGCCCTCGTTTGACGGTGTATATTTTCAAGTTGTGGCCCATAGCAACTTAAGCTCGAGAAATTAATATCCAGTTAACAGTTTCTTTACATAGTTGTTCTTGGTTAGACAAATATGGTCACTCGTCAAAAACATTAGTGAAAAATTATAATTATTTCTTTGATATCAAGTTCATTTTTGTCTTGCCCAAATTCTGACTTGTGTAATGAAATAATTGGCAACTTGTTAATACAGCTTTACATTGTAGCGAACAAATAAAAATGATATTGTATTTCATCTTTTACATTGTATTAGAGAGAATTTCCGAGAGATTATGTGGCTAATATAACAGGCCTCATCATGCCGGTAAGACTCTTTTTAGATACCAGCCACACTTTCCTTTTAGGTAAACTCCAAAATTTTTTCTCGCAATGCTTTATGATATGGGAACAACCTTCTCGGTGAGTAAAACCTTAGTCAAAGTTTACATAAATGTTCGGGGCATCGTTGTGTAACATATACTCTAGACCAGCTTGTGTACGATTTACTTTTTTAAGTTTGACCAAGATTTTACTCAACAAAAGGGTGTCTCTTTTAGCAACATTTTCTTGTTTATGCATACAGAATCTGAACACAAAACTTAATACTCCAGTAGAAAAAAATCTTCTAACTTCATGTTTCGACTTGCATCCCAGATGAAAGATGCGTGTTTTGAATTTGAGAGGAACTAGATTATCTCTGCAAAGTTGAGTTAGGCGTTTAACCACCGTTTACTGGGCACAATTATGTTCCTCATTATAGGGAGCTATTCGTATTAGTAGCTTATTAGAAAAATCGAATAAAACGGTTGATTAAAACTGTACAGAAGGCACGACCTCTACACAGGATAGCGGGCTGCCGCCACAGGGGAATGGTCGCCGGTGAAACACACAGGAAGTGCTTTCGCCTTGCTTTCTGGCGGGAGGAAACAAGGCTACATTGCTGGTGCATATATTCCACACAGATGTTCTATTGTTATATAACAATTCACTTTACTTGACAGACGGTGTTCTTTTGAAATACTTCAAATCAAACATAACGAAATAAACGGCACACGCGCAAAAATTATATAGCTGCTAATATGAAAGGGAGGAAATATTGTGCGCCAGGAGCATAATTACGATGACCACAATATCTCAATTTTGCACTATATCCCGATTGTGTAATGTAATGCAATGTACATAGTCTGTATATTTACCTTTTTTTTGGGTTTTTTTTTTTTTTTGTTATAGGTAACAGATGATACAACGTGGTATCGGTGTCCACGAGGTTATTGTGGAATAGTAAAATAGGTGAATGAACTAGAGGAAACATATTTGGATATATATGTGGTAGTATGGGTGTCTTCAAAACCCGATCGGTGGCTTCCAGCTAGCAGCTGAAAGCAACCGGCGGTTAAGCCGCATTTGTCTTGTTAGTATGGTTAGTATAGTAGCCAGGTTAGATGTGTCAACCTCAAGATGGCTGGTGTTTTTATTTTGATAAGAACATCCAGCACCCTTGTCATGCTTTTTCGTGAATATGCTACGCTGTCTAAAGTGCAATAAGTGCATGAACTGTTGTGTGTTATTTTTATATTAAATATGAACAGAAATAAGGTGATATTTCAGCGGCGTTATTTCAACAGAGGAAGTATATGGTGAGTGCGCTCAGCAAAGCAGAAGATTTTCTATTTTAATATAAACTTAAGGTCAGCGATGCTTTGTGATCAATGATAGAATCCAAGAATTAATTATTACTTCACAAAATTTACACGAACAATTGTACACCATAACGGTCAGTGTTAATAAAAATGGTGAATGCAAGAAGGAATCAAATTTATATGAATACAATATTCTACTCTTATTTGATTTTTTTTAATCACATAAACGCAATATTTTATTCTTGATGTTTTTTAACCGCATCCACGCAGTATTCTACTATTATTTGATGTTTCAATCACATAAACGATTTTTGCCTTAAATAGAATTCAGATGAAATCAAATATTAATATTTTGATATTGAAGTGAACAGGAAATATAAGTGATGTTGCTTTGACGTTAAGTCGGCAAGAAATATAGCGGCAAGGAATATACTTTTTGTGTCATAACTTCCTACCTATTTATGCACGACAAAAAAGTACACATCCATATTAAGATAATGGTGAAATTTTGATAAAAAACATAGTTTCGATGAAAATGGTCAAAAGGTAACCTTTCGTCATGACGAACTACCAAAGAAAGGTTTCTGAGATTGTTTTTCTTCAAATTTTAGTTTCAGATTAGACAAAAGGAAATAAATCTGTATGTATTAAGATTAAGGTTACATTAAGGTAGATTACGGTACCTTGAGGTATTAATACTATTAGAAATTTCTGGCATGAATAAAAAATGATGAATGACTTCAAACTTGACTAGCCTTACATATTATTCCAGTATAAAATTTTATTTTATATGTTCGACATCAAAATTATAGAAGTTATGATACCAAACAATTCCACTGACTATGGTATTCCCTGCTACTTTAATTCAACATGATTCAACATGTTCACCAGGGTGAAGTTTAGTGTGGTAAGTGAGCGCAAGGTTGTGTAGGTAGTAGGTGTGGGTAAATAAATACTTTTTTCAAATTTCTATTTAGACGAGTAGATTCTATTACCATTTGGGCTGCTCGAAACAAATCTGGCAAGCATTTTGATGTCAAATAAATTTTTGATATGGTTCCTTGGATTTTACATTTTGCATGTAAAGTCAATGGAGAATTTTGACAATTTTAGACATGACTTTGAAAAGCAATGTTCTTCTCAAAGAAACACACACATATGCTTTTGTATATTCTATAAATATTGGCAAAGGATAATAGTTTAACTGCGAAGGGCTTCAATTTTACAAAAAAAAGTATTGTGGGGTGCAAAGCAGTAAATAGAACAGCCTTTCAGCCAGTAGACCAGGAGAAACACCATTATCACTATACTGGGTCATTCCATGCCAATTCAACAAATCGAGTACACCATCACCTCATGGATTTCTTTCCTTTTTGGTGTATTGAAAGATATTCATGAGAAACTAAAATCCTGAAAATTTGAGCTCTGTACCTCTTTTCGTTTTCACGCTACAGCAATTTTAAATTTGAGGGGGTCACCTTAAAAACATGTACCGGTGTGAAATTCAATATTCAGAGGGCCATAAGTAAAGAACTACACCCCTCAGATCCTTCAAACCTGGCATTCTGGATAACCTTTTGCTGCAGATTGCAAATATATGAACATAAAAAAAAGACCTTTCCCCAATTTAAAATAACAGGGGGTCACAAATGGCTCCAAAACCACTCGGACCATACTTTGGGGGGCCCATAAGTCAAAAAGTAAAAGTGATATAACTTCCAAATTTGGGCTGGAGATAGCTAATCTTAAATACTACCCTTATGTACAATCTTATACTTATATCAGCTTCGTTGGAAGAGATATAGCTGTCGCAAAAAGTAAAAATTCCAATTTGACCTTGACTTGGCCCCCCTAAAAACCAATGTCAGACATTCTGCACCAAATTCTGCTTGAAATATGTTTGAGGTGGGTCCTTGCTTAATATTTTGACAAAGTTTCATTGTGGTGTCTTAGTGTCTTCTATAAGTAACTGGTCTTCAAAAAGCCCTACTTCATGTAATTCAGTTTTGAAAGAATTCCCATTGAAACACACAGGAAACCTGAACTTTGCAACTGGGTATTAACTTGCACAGTTCACTTTTTACTATATAATTCAATTAGAATAATTAAAGTATTATAATTCCTTACCAAACAAGACACCAAGCTGAAATTGGTCCATACCTAGATCAGGTGCTAATAAGGTGATGATATTGATTTCAATTTCATTGTTAGAGTTTTACAAGGTCAAACTTGGATTCAAGTCTTAAAACTGCACTTGGATACCCAGGTTGCAAAATTCAGAATTATGTGTACATTTCAATGGGAAAGTTTAGATTGAATTGGCATGGAATGACCCTACTGTGAAAGGCTCAATACAAGTGCAATTGATATACCACAACAGTGGTGCAATGGCCTTTCCTATGTCCCTTTGTAAGTCTACTGGCTTAATGGCTATTCTAATCAAGGCTTTGCATCCAACAATACAATCTCTTTGTGCACGTGTTTGCTTTCATTTGAGTTATTGTCAAGAAAAATGATTTTATATTTCTCTTGATTCAGCTTCTTTTGTAAAGGAATGGGAATGTTCTAGTTCCAGAGAACCATGCAGGGGGGGGGGGAGCCATTTGTATTATCGATACTGCTCACCAGGATAACTTCAAAGGTATGTTTGGGATATTTTAAATGCAAAGAGTAATGATTTGTTCAAAAATGTTAATAGAAAAATCGATTAGGTTGATTCTCGATCGCCAGTATAGCACATCTTCAATCCATGCTCATTATTCTGGTGAGAATCATCGATAATACAAAATTACTTACTCTTGTATCAAGAGTAATATTCAATCATTTTTTCTTGAAAGACAAATACATGTACATTGCAACCTCATATTAATTTAGACTTATAAATTCCTCTTAAATTTACTCACTGCTTATTTTGTGTCGACTGTTTTGGGGACACACGGTATTTTATATTGGGGAAATAGAACATCTCTTCGTACTGGCTGTAGGATTTCCGGTTCTGTAGTCAGTACCTAGAAACAGATTATCCCAATTTTTCCCTAAACAATTTGAGTAGTTAAAGGGAAGGACCACTGTCTGGAATTGTTAGTTAAACTTAGTGCAAACAATTTTGGCGGTAAAATTTACAGCAAAGTTTTAGAATCCACACCTTTTGTTTTATTAAATTTTTAAAATTTATTAAGTTAATTGTAGAACCACTTGGTGTCAAGATAGCTCAATCAGGTAAGGCGCTCGACTCCAGTGTATGTTCATCCATGCGTATAGGCGTGCGTTCGAGCCCTGTGAGACTCAGCTATCTTGTAATTTCCCTGGACAAGAAATTAACCGCTTGGTTGTCTCGATTTACCCATGCGATATTTGGGAAGCTGATCCCGGCTGCGATGGTTATCTCGATGTATGTTTGCTGATAAGGGAAAGCGCTGATCCCGATCTGCTGCATCCCTTGAAATGATGCTAAATGGTTTATAGTATGGTTGGGCCACAGTGATCAGCGACCATTTGTGAAAGCGCTTAGAGGCCAATAGCATAAGGCGCTATATAAATCTCTGCTATTATTATTATTATTATTATTAACAACTGATGATATAGAAATACCACAAAAAGTGTAGATTCTGAAGCATATTGGTGTAAATGGTGTCAGTTTTAACACCCATATTTTCCGTCAATGGAATATCACAACTTGCCTATTATTAGTCCCGCTTGAATAAAGAGGTGTGGTAGAATTCACGCGAAGGTTAGATGCTCTTCCAAACTCCCTGTTACAACCAAGGGATATCAACAAAACTCAGTCTTTGAATATATCGTAGTATTTTCCATCATGGTCCCTTGTCTGCTGTAGATTGCCGATCTTTTAGTACACTTCCTTTCTTTTTAATCCTCTTGGTGTGTAATTAATTCCCTTGATTTGTTATCATTTAGAGGGTAATGTTGCATGAATTAATGCCATATGTCGTGTGCAAGTTCGTTGATGGTATTGGGTTTTATTCTTTCGCTGTGGTTATTGTTTTGATGATGGGGATGATACTGCTGTTACTGTGGAATAATGATGGCGGGGGACTGTAGTGAAAGAATGCGCGCTTCCGGATAAATTGTGAATTTTTGCACACAAGTACTTTAGGCATTGGTAATCCCATAAATTAATGGAAGCACTTGCCAACCCCCTTTAGTGGACCCCAGCTTGGGGTTCAAGGTTAAACCGGGTCAAATTTTAAAATGTTCCAAATGTGTTGAAAAGCACACCATGATGTTGTCTGGTTACGAGGATTCAACAAAGGTATAGTTTACACTATCTATGGATTATAGTTCGGGAGTTACGGGGTAAAATCTGTAAAAATGGTGAAAAAGTCAATTTTGGTGTGTACATGGGTCAAAAGTTAAAAGTGCTTTGATTCAGGTAATGTGTAGTGCAAATTGTTTCCCTAGCTTAAAGGATTGAAATAAGGAATAATTTGCCTTATCTGTTATGCTTAGTTTTCACGTTATCGAACAAAATAGGTCACAGGTCAATAGAATCCATAGCTGCCAATAGATGTTGATTTTATTCGCCATTTTGGTTAATAACCAAACACGTAGTCAAAACTATTCCTGTATTTCATTCTATGAGCTAAAGCAACAACTTGAACCACGTTTTACAAAATTGGAGCAACTTTTAATTTTTGACCCCTGTACAAACTAAAATGGACTTTTTTCACCATTTTCACAGTTTTTACCCATAATTCCAAAACTATAAGCCATAGGTAGTATAAATTATACCTTTTTGGAATCCTTGTAACCAGACAAACACCGTGGTGTGCTTTTCAACACAATCGGAATATTTTAGAAATTTTACCCCTGTGTAACCTTGAAATCCAAGCTGTGGCCATGAAAGGGTGTGGCAAGTGCTTCCATCGATTTTTTTTTTATCAATGCATAAAGTACCTGTGTACCAAAATTCACAATTTTATCCAGATTTGCACACTCACATAAGATCTGTGCTCTATAGTCCCCACTATGACGATGTTTACTGTATATTATTATTATCTTTAATATTATATTGCTATCCTGTACGTTAGGGCGAAATTGGCTTTTGTTATTCACTCAGAACGCTCTTTGGGCGAAATTTCATTTCCCCCTAAAGTATCCCTTTGTATTGCGGTTTATTCCGTTTTGGATAACAAAGGATATGAATATTAATTTATGCAAATGAAGGATAATCCCCTAGAATAACAAAGGATATGGATATTAATTAATTTAAGTAAGAAAAGAACTCATAACCTAATGAATAATTAAAATTCCCCCTAACGTTCTTGTTAGCGTTATATTATTATTATTATTGTTATTATTACGCTATTATGTGCCTTTAGCCAAGACTTTGGTATACATTTTAACGGTAATATCACCATTATTTTCGTCAATTAATGACAAAGGTTTTATATTTGTAACTATGCATGCAAATTTCGAGATTTTATACCACGGGCTATCTGTAACATGATTTACTATAGACAGGCCGTCGTATAACTTTTTCGCATTCTTTTTCGCCTTATTCAACTATTGGCCTTAACTATCATTATTATTATGTTTATTTTTTAATTATTATAAGTGAAAAGGTTTGCCGGGTAGAGACCGAGTCTTGAAAGTTTGTTTTGCACTTCAATCAGATAATATTGACTTTTGTATGAAGCGACTTTGCTTCCTGTCATTAAGATGTCTTTTGCAATTCATCAGGTTACAGTTTTAAGTGAACATGTAGCTTGTCTCGTTCTAATACGTATTTTTCTATTCCTGTTTTATGTAGACTGAGTCAGTTTTGTTGCTGGTGGCTTTTTCAACTCTGTTGTTATGAAGCAGCACTGGCTGTGGCTCAAGACTGCAACAGTGGATTATAGCACTGCCTGAAGGGCTGTTGTTCTAGCATCTAATTTATTTTCATTCTGCCGTCCCATGTTGTCCCTTTCGAGTCGCTGGTGGTCCAGCTGATCCCCATGGTCTCAGGACGGTTGGCGTCCTGAGACCATGGGAAATCGAACATGGGGCCTACCTTCAAAGGTAAATGGACGCACCTGGGACAGGAGTATAGAAGCGAGTTTTACCCGGTCATCGCCCTTGTATCTTGCCATAATGGGCAGCGAGTGCGTATACTACTCGCCTTACTTGCCTACAATATGAATCCGTGGCATTGATTTCCAAGCATAACAGCACATTTTTTTGCAACCGTTTGTTGGTAATTAATCTAGGAACTACACCTTGCGAACGATAATGCTAAAAAATGCGTATTTATCATAAATACGCGATTTTGTACTTACAATTGGGATCCCAGATTGTGCTTAACGGCAGAGCTGGAAATGCTAAGTTTATGTCCGTCCGTGATGAAATAGTGCCACCTCAAGAAAATGACCCCTAACTTGAATTGCCTGAACCAATAAAACAACTAATGAATGGGCGTAGACACGTAAATGGCGCTCTTTTTCGGCTATTTCATATTGGAAGGCCGTTTCCAGCAGCCGTTGAATTATTATCGGAGATCTCCGATATTAATTATTCTAATTACAAAATTCCTTCGTTTGCGACACATAGACATTTTCGAGCTTAACCATTCACAGGCATAGTGTACTAGCTAGTTACCAATGTAAACGTGTAAAAATCTTAAAATTTTTGAAAAATTGGGGGCGCTCTTTAAAAAAAATTGTGCTATTATTGCTTTAATGATATCTCTGATAACTATTTTGACTAAATACACTTAAAGATGTGAGAAATGCTTGTATCAAATACAAGCCACACAATAATAGTTGTTTACTGACGAAAAAGCCTGATGACTAACAGACAAGCGTGCATGCACCTGAAAATGTGTTAAATCTTTGTAGAAGGTAGAGGGTACATGGTAGATGACTTACGAGGTATCAAAATCGTGACGCCTAATAGACAAGCACTTCTCACACAGACATCTGAAAATGTGTTACATTTTTGGGAAACATTCACTCATCCCTTCATACCAGGGTTTCATTACATTGTTTTCAACATTCCATGTTCATGATGTTATCGTCTTGTCACTTCTTCGCCTCATCGCATCAATATGTAAATTCAACTTCACTTCCACTCAACTCAGTTCGCTGGTTAAAGCTTAAAATCGAACGAAAGTACTGGATTTGAGCAAAATTATTTATGAGTGTTAGCTTAACTATCCGTTGAATAGGTGACTTATATCAGTCTGAGCCTGAACTGAGACGCTTTTTTAAGCGATAATAATAACCACCTGCTCGATTTCCTGACACAATTTAAATATTTGATTGCCATTTGCACATCTCACTTGCATGGCTGACGGTCGTAGCCGCAAGGCGGAATTTCCTAAGAACTGGGTCATACTTAAAACACAAGTTTTTTCTTAACCTATTACTACTTACAGTAAATCAGCTAACGTGGGTAAAACAAATCAGTATGCATTTGCCATTTGAAAGGTTATGATAAAAACAAGGTACGTTTCACCTGATACCACAGCTTGACGACATCCAACTTAAAATTTCGATATGTACGTATCACCTGCAATTTTTGAGTCTGGCTCAATAAAATATATTGATATATTTCTATCACTTGTAAAATAAAACAAGTCTCTAAATATGCATCAAGCTTTAGCAAAATCACCTTAGAACTCACATGTATTTGAAGTTTAAAAAAGACGAATTCATATTAACATGGGCCTCTTTTTTCTTTTAAAGAAATTACCTTTTGAAATGGCTTAGGGGTTTGAGAGTTGAACTTCACATTTCCATCAAAAAAGAAATTTAGAACCTCAATTTTAAACGCTCCTTCTAAATTTGTTTATCTAATCACGTGGCTTTGAAGGTAGAAGTGATTACTACATGTCGGTGTGCAGCTGAGTTGTAATTCAGTTTGCGTACTTACAATCGCGTGAAATTTCCACCATTAAACTGTTGAATGGCTACTGGCAGGTGTCCGAGAAAGTGTAGATATCCTCCAAGAGACACGAGACTGGCGAACACCAGCACAGACAAGCAGCGACCCTGAAAGGTACCAGAAAAGAACGTCAACCTCGTCATGCATCCTAGATCTTCTGGCATTAGAGGAAGTGATGATGTAAGGAGTTTT
This sequence comes from Ophioderma brevispina, assembly GCA_023653785.1. Lineage (NCBI taxonomy): Eukaryota > Metazoa > Echinodermata > Ophiuroidea > Amphilepidida > Ophiodermatidae > Ophioderma > Ophioderma brevispina. Next base: position 182,357 of record JAMKCH010025447.1, read on the forward strand.
AATAGGTAGGACTCCAATGCATCTGTGATTGCGTAAAAGATTAGCACCAAAACGTATCAAAAAATAATTTCTACATGAGGCAGGACATCAATGCTCCTAATCACATTTTTTGTGGACACCTCATGCCATGAAAACATTAATCTTAAAATACTTTTAAAAAAATGTGTATTTTTTAAGCCTAATGTATTTGGAGAATGAGAAGGTTGACAAATTGAATTGTTTTGCACAGAAGGTAACATGCAGTGTTGTGCATTAATGCAAAAGGTTAGTCGACAAGAAATGGCATGCGAGATTGAATTCAATAAAAGAAATCCAAGCGTCGGATTTGTGCCGGTGTAGAAGTTTTGAAGTCCGCCGGACTCAGAGTCCACCTACAACGGTAAAGGCACTGAATTCACTTGACCCTTCACGCAACATTAGTTTCACGTTTTATTCCGTTGGCGTCTATGGAGCCCGGATCTACACCGGTACTGAATTTCAAAGTTGATTATGATAGCCATTCTGATTTTTTGTCAAGAATGATATCAGTTCATATTTTTTATGTGGTGTAATGGCTGGAGAGTTGGCATTTGGACCCAAGGGTCCCTGCTTCAAATTTCGATCGGGCTACTTGCTGGATTTAAGTACTCAATTCTGGATTTTGATTTGTACATGTGCCATTGATTAAACTCAGAAAGAATTACCACTCTCCTCATGAATCATTTGATACTGGGCAAATGAACCACGAAGCTTTCAATTCCCATTGTGCATGTTTGGGTAGTTTTGTGGATGTTACAACCTGGCGCTGCTTAAGCTGCTGCCTCGAAGTTGCTTGATAGATTTTGAAGTCCGATGGTTTAATTCAGTGCTACAGTTTTGTTATAATTGCCTATCAAAGATGCACACCAACCTATCGAAACCCTTCATTGATATCACGTGACATTTTGATACTGTCAAAATGGTACAATCAGGAAATGCCGTTTGTCGTCATGAAATTCTAGAAGAACTTTGACAAAACACATACTATTTTAAACACGAGATAGAGATAAGAGTTCTTACATGCTTTTTGTTCCATCCTCTCTGCTCTAGGCAATCCAGAGATATTCCTGATTGACCGCAGTAGGCCAAAATTAATTTGGTACCACATTTCTCTGTGCCTTTGAACGGCACAAACATCTATTGCATTAAACGCAAATGTTGTCTAAACGGATTCGGAATTCAAAGAAGGAATAACACTTCATAAAGAAACTCAAAGAGGTCTGAAAAGTGGTTGCAGATAGTAGAAGTGACTTTGAAGAAGTTGCTGTTGAAAAGTGAAATGCAAGTCACCGTTCACTTACCTCAGGTCGTTTGAAGGGTGGCATCTTAAGTATCACGCAATACAACAAGGGTGACGTTATCGGGCAATTTCAGGTGAAGTTTGGAGGAAGCTGTACCCCATACCGTCAACAGAAAGTATCAAATTTGCCGTCACAAACAGAAACAATAACTTGTAACATTCTGTAATGCCGAAAAAAAGATGATCACAATTAAATTTTGATCTAAAGCAACGTATTTAAATGAGCTTTACGTGCCTTAAGTGCCACAAAGTAAATGGAAGTTATTGCAGTTAATTGAGCGCATCTCTATATTGTCTTAAGCAAATGGGATGAAATAAAAAGCACTCGGAAGCCTAACCTGCATGTGTTCTTTAAACTGACATTGGTCGGAAGCAATTTAATAAGCGATGTCACGTTTTAAAAACAATTTCATGATTGTACCATTTTTATCGAGACAGACCATTATGACAATTACAATATTTTGGTAGCCAAAAGAATAATGATTGAATAAGATTTCAACATATACGGATCGACAATTAGATGAGAACACATATAGTCTACGTATAGAAAACAGATACTACATGAGGTTGCACGACAAAGGACCATTGATCGCTTATGGGATTTCTAAATAAAACAAAATGGCAACAACGAATATAAATTATTTTGATGAGTGTAATTCGGTGTAGAAGGGTCACGTGATAGGTTTCGTTCCCCCAGCAAATCACAGAGGTTACCGCGCAGGGAATTCAAACCTGCAGCGCATAACATGTGCCTTGTCATTTGGTTGACCCGATTGGTGGGGAATCAAATCATACTACGTGGCACTTATATAGCGAATTTTAAGCAGACAAAACAATATTAATCAATAATAACAATGAAAACAAAAAGGAAAACGATTGATAAAATAAATAAATTTTTACATACACATTATATATACCTATAAATCTTTGTAAAAAAAATAGCTACGGTCACTTAAAATGAGTTTGTTTCTCATATGCCTCCTTCCTCATTTTCAATATTTTTTTCTATTTAGATCCCTCTTCAGTTTTCCAAGAGGAAGAGGAGAAGGAGGTAATGGTATTTAACAACACATCAACAATCTTGTGTTATACAGTTTCATGAAGATACTTTATTTCAAATTTCATATTACACCATATATTTTACATTATATATACGTTGGGGAGAAAGACCAGTTTTAGAAGCAGGAGAAAACCGGAGTACCGGAAAAAAACCTGCGAGGCCGAATATTGACTGGAAGCATGAAAATCGCACGCGGGACCGAGTTTCGAACCTGGGACCACAGTGGTGCAAAGCGCAGGAAGACCTGCTGAGCTGCGCTAAACCAGAAACTTCTTCAGTTTTCGAATAAAATGGTTACAAGAAAAGAAATAATCAATTCAATTTTCCATAACAAAATTAAATGGGCGAGTCTGTGGGTTACATTTAAATAAACTAAACAGAGTTCGAGTCGTCTATGGTAAAATAACGACACGTAATAGTCAAGTAAAGATATCAGGTAACAGAACCGTATAAAAAGCAATTCTGAATGCCAACACCAGTAGTGGACACCAGTGTAAAAGGACATTACTAAACCATTACCAAAACAAGAAAGAGAAAAGAGGAAACAACTAAATCATAAAAGGAGTACATACAGGACCAGCACATTCACTTAAGGGCACAGCATTGTTGCTGCAGAAGTCCAGGAAATCTAAACAATCGAAGCTCTACACAAATTAGCCATTGAAATGTATGACGCAGCTGTACCCTGATGTGAACATCAACATGTCAGAATTGAGGCAATTTGGAATTACTTGATGTATGTGGAGTATGAATGGGTTTAGGTTTGGTACAATTTAGTGTCCACTTAACTCCTCCCGTAAATTCATTTGCTCGGAATTACCGAGAAGCTTAGTGGTATGGTGGACTTGAATGTCTCGATATAGATAAGCTGCCAAATGCTTGTTGCAGGAGCGTTTTAAAAGTTGAGATGGTTGTGATTGTATAAAGGTGTGTTTAATATGTTTCGGGTAATCTCGTATTACCGAAGGTCATTATTTCTAAGGTTCGTTATTCCGAGGTTCGAATTACGAATCTTAAAAGGGTTCGCTATTCCGAATCTTAAAAGGGTTCGCTATTCCGAATCTTTAAAAAGGTTCGTTATTCCAATCTTAAAAAAGGGTTCGCACTCCGAATCTCAAAAACAGGTTCCGTTATTCCGAATATTTGAAAACAGTCGTATTCCGAAACCAAATACCGTGGTCGTTATTCCGAATCAAAGAGGTTAGCCTATTCCGAATTTTGTTGGGTAAATTGGAGCTGAAGGAAATATGATGAATAATATGAATATTTGAAACCGATCATGGCAAGAACAATAAGCACCACTATTATTTGGTAGTATTCCTTTATTCAATTCGTTAGTATCAATTGTGAGGTTATTTTCTCAAAAGTTGGAGATATTTTCTCAAAATTTAAATCTCAGCTGGGACCTCGGAAACGTCTGTAAATAACTGTAAAATTAGTCGTTTAACTGTTGTGAGTACAAGGCTGCCAGTTAAAATGACGTTTTTTAAATTTATATCGAAAGTTTGGTATAAATATCTCGAGTTGAATATTTTTGAAGTTCAGATATTTTCTAAAGTTTGGAATATTTTCTCGAAGTTTCAAGATAATATTTCGATATTGAGGTATTACCTGAGGTTTGGTCTATTACCTCAAGTTAGAATATTTCTCAAAAGTTCGTAGTGTTTTCTCGAGGTATGTCTCGGGTTCGTGTGAATTATCTCGAAGTTTTTTAATATTTACTAGAAGTATCGAGTTACGGATCGAAATTTCTCGAAGTTTCAGTGACTATCTTGAAGTTGCGACATTTTTCACCGTTCAAGGCTTTTCTGAACCTATCAAGATAAAATTCGAAGTTTTAGGTATATATCAGAGTTTGCTATATTATCTCGAAGCTTGGGACATTGTCTCGAAATATCAGAGTTACTCTCGAGATAACGAGTTATTATCTCAAAGTTGAAGTTTAAGTTATTATCTCGAGTTTAACATAATATCTCGAAGTTTGGAGATTTTCTCGAATTCGAGTTACTATCTTGCAAACATACCGTGTTATCATTAGAAGTTTCATATATTATCTCGAAGTTTTGATATATTTTAGCAAAGTTCGAATTAATATTATCAACGTTTCAAGTTATTATCTCGAAGTTATAATCTTGAAGTTTGACATATTATATCGAAGTTTGACAATTTTATTATCGAAGTTAGTTTGAATATTTCTGTATGTTTGAGAATTATCGAGAAGTTTGGGATATTTTCTCGAAATATCGAATTACTATCTCAAAAACCTACGAGTATTAGTGAAGTTTCAGTTATTATATCTCGAGATGAAAATAATTATCTCGAAGAGTTTGAGATATATCTTGAAGTTTGAGATATTATCTCGAAGTTTTAGATTTTTCCAAAGGTTAGTAATGATTTTTCGAAGCTTTTCAAGATAATATTCAAAGTTTGAGGTATGTTTCGAAGTTTGGTATATTATTCGCGAAGTTTGGGATATTTTATCGAAATATCATTTATAAAAATTCCGAGTATTATGTCAAACTTTAAGTTATTATCTCGAAGTTATAATCTCGAAGTTTGGCACTATGATTTGATATTGCGATATTTTTTCAAAGTTCGAGACATCCAAGATAGAATTACAAAGTTTGAGGTGGTATCATCTCAAAGTTTGTATATTTTCTCGAAGCTTGGATGTTATTTCCACGCGAAAATATTGATGTTACCTTCGAAAAATACCGAGTTTTCTCTCAAAGTTCGAAGTTAGTATTTAGAAAGTTTAAGTTATTATCTCGAAGTTTGGTACATTATCTCAAAGTTAGAGATATTTTTTATCCCAAAATTTCGTAATTATTTTCTCGAAACTTCAAAGATAATATTGATGAATGTTTGAGGAAATAATTCAAAGTTTGGTCTATTTTCTCGAAATATCGAGTTACGTATCGAAATTTCGAGTTATTATCTCAGAGTTCCAGTTATTATTCTCGAAGTTGCGTTTGACATAGTAGCTTGAAGTTGCGATATTTCTCAAAAATTCCGTCTTTTGCTATTATAACTAAGATAGTTCGGGCTTGAACATTCCCAGGGATAGTTTTCTAACCAGCTACCAATGCAACTGTGAAAAATATCAAAATATAGGAAAATTGGGTGCTCTTAAAAAAAAATTGCTGGTATTTGCTTTAACAGAGGCACTAATTGCGATACATTCGCGGACGGAAATTGGTGGAAGATTTACCCGTCTATTTTATGTGTTAACAGGCAATTATCGTATTGTACGGGAGTTACGGCCTACAACAGGAAAATTCGTTGCGTAATAAAAATATAGGGCATTTTCCCGGACAGCATTTTTTCCCTGCGTAAAATTACGATTATTTTATCAGTGTAGACCTCCTATTTTTTAAAAATTTCGCAGGGTTTTGGTCTCTCTACAGGGAGAGTACCACATTTTTACGGAGAATGTCTACGATGCTCAGGCGGTGAAGATAAAAATGTGATTTACAAGGCCTTTTAAATCAACGATCTTTTGCCTTAAAAATATTTGAAAGATTCTTTCGATATTGTAATATAAATTACCAAGCACCGAAAAGGACATTGAAAATAAATAAAATAACGGACACTGAGTAAGATTTCAGAATTTGTTATTATTTTCTCAAAATTTCACATACTATCCTCACATTCAAACAAATTTACTACCTCAAAATTTCGCCATTACTGTCTAAGATTTCTCCAATTTTGTTTCCAAAATTCGAATAAAGTTCGGATCTCGAAGTATGAGAACATTCACTAAACTTTAGCTAAAGTAGTATCGCTAAATTCCACGAAAATTATATCCACGTTAGAGGATAATTAAATAGAACTTCCAGTTAATAACTCGAACTTGAGATAATCATTCAATCCCTAAGTCCAACTTCGAGATTAATAACGGAAACTTACTTGAGATAATAATGAAATTTTGAGGGAAAATAGAAAATAACTAAAACTTCTAATAATAACTCGGTCTCGAACCACCTCGCCCGTGTGTAAGACAGAGACAGGCACACCAGAGTGCAACGGTATGAGTACACAGGGTGGTCCCCAAAAAAACGTTGTGCAAGCAGATACAAGGAGGATTGCAGATATCCTCCCCAAACCTCCTCCCCAACACGGCCGCCCACCCCTGCCCAACACCTCTCCCCACCTCTCCCCACCACACACCCTCCCTTGTCAGCACCCCTGCCCAACACCCCTCCCCAACCCCAAACCCCGCCCAACCCCACCCCGCCCCAACAAGCAGGCCACGCGCCCAACACCCGCCCCGCCGCCCAACACCCGACAACGCCCCAACAACATTCCCCTCCCCAAAAGCACGGTCCCAACAGCCCGGTACAACACCCCCAACCCCCTCCCAACACCCCAAACCGCTCCCAACACTCCACCCTCCCCAACCACCCATCCTCCTCCCCAACACCCAACCATCCCCCAACACCCGCCACCTACCCCAACCACCCTTACCCTCCCCAAACAGCCCGCTTCCCTTCCAACGACCTTACCTCCCAACACCTCCACCCCAACCAAGCATACCATGCCCCTCCCCAACACCCCACCAACACAGTTCCCAACACACTTACCCTCCCCAAAACACCCTCCCTCCCTCCCCCAACACACCCACTCCCTCTCCAACACCCACCCCCCTCTCCCAAAAAACCCACCCTCCCCTTCCCAACACCCAACGGCCCCTCCCCAACACCCCCCTTTCAACGCCCCTCCCCCAACCTCTCCACCCCCTCCCAACACCCCCTCCTCCTCCAACACCCCAAACCCCCCGCAACACCCCATCCACCTCCCAAACACACTTCCATCCCCACACAGCTTGCTCCTTCCCAATACCAACCCCTCCACCACCTCCACCCCAATGCAGACCCACACCCTCTCCCCTCCCCAAACACCGCAAACCCCCTTTTAAACAAAACCCGTCACTACCCAAACCCCAACCCCTCCCAACACTCCACCCCTCCCGCAACCCCACTTCCCCTCCCAACACCACTTCCCCTCCCAACACTCAACTTCACCTCTCCAAAAACCCACCTTCCCTCCCCAACACCCCAAACCCCCCCTCCCCGAAACCAATATTCCCCTGTCCAACACCACATCAACCTTCCCCTTACCATACCCAACACGGTCCCTCACCCCCAACACCTCTTCAACGCCCTCTCGCTCTCCCCAACTCATCCCAAAAACAGCCCTCCCACCTCCCAACACCCCTTCATCACCTCTCCCCCTACCTAACACCCCTCCGCTTCCAGACCCCTTCCCCACACCCCTTCCCCAAACCCATCCCCTCCAACACTCCTCCCTCCCAAAAACCACACCCCCTCCCTTCCCTTCACCAGCACCCCCACTCCCCCTCTCCAACACCCACTTCCCCATCTCTACCACCCTACCCCTCCCAATAGCCCTCCCCATACTCCCTCCCCTCCCAAACACGCCTCCACCCAAACCAGCCACCCCTCACCCTCCCCAAAATCCCAAACCCCGTCTTCCAAACACCCCACCTCTCTCCAACACCCTCCCCCTCCCAACACCTACCCATTCTCCAAACAAAGACCTCCCCCTCCCCAGCATCCTCTCCTCAACAGCCCCTCCCAACACCCTCTTAACATCCTTACCCTCCCCAAAACCCGCCTCCCTCTCCAAACACACCAAACCCCCAAACCCCAACGTTCCCTCCACCAACACCCAAACTCCCAGCCCCTCCACCAACGCGAATCAAACCCTCCCCACAATCCACCACCTCCGCCACAACACCCCATCTCACCAACACCCCAAACCCCCTCCGTAACACCCATCCACCTCCCCAAACCACACTCCCCTCCCCAAACAGCCCTCCCTCCCCAACTTCCTACCCCTTCCCAACACCTTACCTCAAAACCAGCACCTTCCCCCCACACACCCTCCTCCTCCCCAACACCCAACTTCCCCCCTCTCCAAAAACCCAATTCCCACTCCCTAACATCCCACATTCCCCTCCCCAACACCCAACAACCTCACCTCCACATCCCTGAACACCCACCCCCTTTCCAACACCCACCTACCCCTTCCCAACACCCCACCTTGTCGGCCCCTCCCCAACACCCCCATCTTCAACGCCCCTCATCCGTTCCCCCAACTCCCCTCCCTTCCCAACACCCTCAGCATCCCAACACCCCTCCGCCTCCCCAACAACTCCTCCCCTCACACCCAAATCCCTCCCACCAAACACCTCCAACACTCAACCCCCCTCCCCAACACCAATCCACCATCCCCCAACATACCAACGCCACTCCCAAAACCCCAATCCCTTTAAACAAAACCCAACCCCTCCCGAACACCCCATCCACCTCCCTAACAACCCTCACCGGCCCCCAAAAGTACCCTACCCCCTCCCCAAACCACCACCAACCAAACACACATACCCCCCCTAACCACCCCCTTAAATAATAATAATATAATTTTATTTGAGTTACTATGGAATCAAAGACAAACAGAGTATAAATTGGAAGAAAAATGGGCTACTCAGCCCAAACACACCAATTAGTGCATTCGTTCATGGAACAACTACATAAACATCAAAATATGAGTAGCAATGCCGGAAAATTAACTTGTGAGGAAATACTGCTAACAAAGGGAGCTTGATTTGGGAAGAGAGCTAGCGTGCCTAGTGTGAAGTGGACTCTTTCCCCAAAGTCTAGGAAAAGAGACAAAGACCAGAATTGTAGATGGAATTAGTCCTTGCCCGCCAATTGAGCAAATCTCTCTTGAGAAATACGACTTCTTGTTGAAAAAAAGTCCATTGAAAGATGTTGGACAATATTATTTAACAGCTGAAACAAAATTGCAAACGCTGAAATTTTAAAACACATCATCAACACTCAATAGACCAAATTCAAACAACCTGTCAGTGTACTCTACATGCTCCCCAGAACCCTGTTTCCTATACATACGGACTCTTGTAATCCTCCTTTGAAACTTTCAAGTCTACTAGTGTAACAGACATTATATGGAGCCCAAATAACACACAGTAATGAGAAGAGGGAGGGACAAAAGCTATAGAGATTCAGAATAGCAGAGAAAGGCATATTTCTTTTGCACTATTAGAAAACCTACAAGACGAGAGATTTTGTTGGGCACAAGAAAGGTCTACATTAGAGGAAAATGCAAGATTGGAAGAGAACAGAGTACCAAGTAATTTGAATCATCAACTGATTGCCGACGTTGCACCCCACCCCAAAAAGTAATCAGACTTGCTGCAAGTTTTAGACCTAGTGAGTTCATAACAGCACACTTGGATGCAATAAGAGGAAGCTTGTTTTGACACCAACTGTAGAGTTTTTGCAAGATCATTTTGGCAAATCAAACCACATCCTTAGGTTTTTTAATTGGTCTCACCAATGTGTGATCATCAGCAAACTGGACAAGAGAAGAAGCCACATTCAAAAGTAATATCACTTACAAAAATAAGGAAGATGGGTCTCAAGCACTGACCTCTGAGGAACACCAGAAGTGACTGATGCCCATCAGAAATTCACCTCAAAATAACCCTCTGTTTCCTGTCCATAAGAACATCTGAATCCAGATAGAAGAGTACCCTAATACCACGATCATGAAGTCTATGAATTAGAAGATTCTTACCTGTCCCCTCCCCAACCCCCACCCCCTTCCCCGACATCCACCCCCGTTCCACACCCACCTCCCCCTTCCCAACACCCCACAGGCCCCCCCAACAACACCTGCTCCCTCCCAAACACCAACCGGGCCCCCTCCCCACACCCCACTTACCCCCACTTAGGTCCCCCTTCCCAACACTACCCGGGCCTCCTCCGTAACAATCCACCCGTCCCCTTCACCAAAAAAACCCTCACCTGTCCCGCCCCCAACCCCACTCATCCCTCCCCAACACCGCAGCTTTCCTTCTCCAAACCACCTTCTCCCTCCACAAACCCCACTGGTCCCTCCCAACAATCCCCTGGCCCCTCCAATACCACAACCTGTCATGTAGCACAAAATTTAACGTTGTCAGCAATTAAAAACATATTTAATTAGATCAATTGTTCATGTAAATATATTACGAGGGGGGTACATATGGAAGTCTTTCCCACAATTCCCGTTCAATTGACCCACATGCACCTTTGACAATTACGATTTACACAAAGGAGTTGGGTATGCCTCCATGTAGTCTTCTCCAGACACAGGAATTTGCCATATCAATATAGTACTGTTTCATCGATACATATGTAGATCAATTGCATCAAAAATGACCTTTAATTGACCCACATGCACTTTGGACCAAATTACGATTTACACAAAGAGTGTATTCCTTTCCTCCTTGTAGTCTTCCATGCAGCACATGAATTTTGCATCTCCATATAGTACCTGTATTCAATTCAATCGATACCATATTAGAAAAATCAAAATTGTTGCTCAAAACTAGAGCCTTTAATTGACCCACATTCACTTTGACCTAATTATGTTTTTCACATAAAAGATGTATGGGCAGACTAGTCTTTCATGTAGCGAATGATTTTTGCCTATGCGATGTACAATGTCAGTGATACAGCAATTAAACAATTTTAATTAAGCTCATTTGCCTACCTAAGCCCCACATAATTTCAAGCTACAAAAAAAATGTGGCACATGCATGATAGGCTTTTCATGCAGTGAAGGATTTGTGTATCCGAGGTACCGTTTCAAAAATAAAGCAATTACGCTATATTTTTGCATATTAATTAGTTCCAAGTATAATGCTAACAACAAATCTTATTCAATTTCCCCCCCCTCTCTTCCGCACTTCAGTCATGCAAGTGAATGGGATTTGTATTGAAACTTGGTCCCGAGCTGACTTTGTCCCATTGTGGCAAAACAATGAATTAATTCGGTTAATCATGACCGCAACATGAATAAAATTACCTATCATGGAAAGAGGGGATTTGTGGTTTTAAAGATGGCATTAAGTTAATTCATGGAAGCAGAGATCGAAGGAACCACATCGACTTACACAATCCGATTTTAATATGATTATCCTTCACCCGCACAAAAAGGAACGTTCAATGTGAACCCCTAATTTATGTCATAGGTGCCCAGGTACCCTCATATTTGATGAGGTCAAAGTCCATATGAAATGTCAAAGGTCATGTGTGAGGTCAATTTTAAAAAATAGGCTAAAATATTAACTTGACCTCAATGAAAAGTTGAAGTTCAATAGGAACCAACTTGTGTCAATGTGGCACCATCGCATCCCTCATCTATTGATGAGTCAAAGGTCATGTGTCAATGTCGAAGTCATGTGCGGTCAAGTTGAAAAAACTACTAAAAGTCAAAATTGGACCTCATGAAAAGTTGTAGTTCAATTGGAACCACCTTGTGTCATAAGTGCACCAAGGGGATTCCCTCATATGTTGCTGAGGTAATATGCCATGGTCAAAGGTCATGGAGCGGCCCACAGCTTATATTCTGTGACGACTACGAGCGCGAAAAGCCGAGAACCGTGAAACCTTCTAGTTTTGGAATAGTTTTGAGTCACAATTAGCCACAAATTGTGAAGAAGGTTTGGAAGAAGTTCCATATGTACCCCCCCCTCTTCCAAATTCTACAAGAAAAAATTATTTCTATTTATGGCTAACACTAACCATACCCTAACCGAAGGACAAAAATATATAAAAAAAGAATTTGTTAGCATGTAGAACTTTGAAGGAGGGGGGGGGGGGGTCCCATATGGAACTCTTGCCAAAATGTCTCGAACTTATCGCAACTATTACGGAACGCAAACTATTACGCGAGAAAAATATCAATCTTTCGAGAAAATAATCACCACTTTAATTACAATATCTCCAAAAAATAGAGATATAATATACTAACTTCGAGTAATACCTCAAACATCGAAATATTATCTAGAACTTCGAGAAAATATTACGAACTTTGAGAATTTATCAAACTTCGAGATATAACTGAGACTTCTAAAATAATAACTCGATCTTTGATATAATAACTCGGTATTTCGAGATAGTAACTTAATTTTTGAGAAAACATTACAAACTTCTATTAATACCTCAAACTTCGAATATTACTTGAAACTTCGAAAAACGTCTTAAACTTCGAAATTATATCTTGAAACTTCGAGAAAGTATCTCGAACTTGAGAATATCTTAAACTTCAAGATAATAATAACTTGAAGGGTTTAGAATCTTCTTCAAACTTTGAGAAAATATCTCAACTTTTGAGATAATATATCAAACTTTTGAGAATTATAATCAAAATTTCGAGAATATCTCGAACTTTGAGAAAATATCTCAAACTTCATGAAAATATCTCGAAATTCAAGAAAAATATCTCCATAACTTCGAGAGAAATACCTCAAAATCACCATGCATTGAATTGAAATTATAATTCATCATGTTGACATTGCTCCAATGAAAACCAAATTCGGAATAGCGAACTCTTTTGAACTTTCGGAATAACGAACACGGTGTATTGGGTTTCCGGAATACCGAATCCTTTTCAATATTCGGAATAACGAACCTATTTTGAGATTCGGATACCGAACCCTTTTTTATATTTCGGAATAGCGAACCCTTTTTAGAATTCGGAATAGCGAACACCTTTTAAACTTCTTGAATCTTCTCCCACCTTTTTAAGTTTCGGAATAGCGAACCGCCCACCAATTTTCGTCTTCCTACGCCTTCTCCCCTTTTCCGGATTCGGAAAAGCGTAATGCTAAAAACGCGTGTTCGAAAAACAACTGTCGAAAACGAACCTTCGGAACAAGAACCTTCGGAATAACGAGAGGACCCCCAAATATCTGTTGCAGGCACTTGTGAATTGTATGTTATTGGTTCTGTGGAAATCTGTTTGCTTGTAGTTTATTGAAGTGCAGATGAGATAATATTTCACTTTTTGTTGTTTAGATTTAGTTTAACTGGCTGATACGTTGATTCTGACTGTCTGTATTCGATGGAACCTCTATTCTTCTAAAGAGTCTTTCTTTTATATAAAGTTTTTTATCCACATTTAAGACCTGAGCCATCTAGAAGTTCAGGTTCCTGACACGTATGTAAATGTTATTAAATAACAATTCAAAACTAATTTTGCATCTGTTCAAATTCAAGCTAAAATTCTTTGATTTGGATTAAGGTCTTTTCTAAGCTTTGCGAGAACTTCTTGCGGATTCTTACTTTTTGTTACGAATAATGAATTGAAGTCTTGAACATCGGCAATCCGATGCTTGCGATATTTATTGCACCATTTTATCAAACCGTGGCTGCATATTTAGGCGAATAGAATACACTTGAGCAAATATTATGATCGCATTCAATTCATCAAGTCAATTTCGCGCGAACAACGAAAATTTGTTTTACTAAATTGGGATATGTTTTCAAAGGGATACTCATTGGTATCTGAGATTTGGTATGACATCTGACGGTGGCAAGAAGAGAAGAGGAAGACCGACAACATGAAATAGAACAGTGCTGAAACACTAAAGACAATGGGCGTGAACTCAGGAAAAAAAAAAGCTGAGACTCTTGCACCAGACCGAGTATGATCGCGATCAGATGCTGCAGCTGCCCAATGTTCTACGGAGAACAGGGGAATAAAGTACTTGTACCTGTATTGGACTGTACCCATGATTGTGTAGCGGCGGATCTTGTCCACTTGCAATCCTCGTCTTCTGCCCCGTTCCGGCGGGATTTTCCCCGGTGCCTGCAGCATCCCTCATTGTGTCATTGTAAAGTAAACTAAAGTGATAGTCTTGTTAAGGATGTGTATGTTTTTTTGCATGCGCAGCTTGGGTCAATTTATTTTTATATGTAATATAAAGTAAAATGAAGGACATCATTGACAGAGTAATCATGACATAGCCTATGCTACGGCGGTGTAGATATATAGGCTACCGATTGTGCACTATTGTAGATGTGAATCATGCAAACACTGCTAATTTTGAATCCTATTTGTGAGCTCTAGTAGGCTAAACATTGGTAAAAACTACCTTCATAACTAATTTGCTCGTGGTTTAGCTGACAACCACTAGAGCTGAAAGTCACGGCAGGAACCTTAGGAATGGTAGACATCTTTTTCATGCCACGTAGGCCTATCAGAACTATGCGTTTCCAAAACGGGGTCTACGCATTTATCCGAAGGTTCGTTTATCCGAAGGATCGCTATTTCGAAGGTTCGTTTATCCGAAAAACTCGTTTTTCCGAAGGTTCGTTTATCCGAAAAAAAATAAGGTTCGTTTATCCGAAAATGAAAGTGTTCGTTAATCCGAAGGTTCGTTTATCCGAAAAAAAATAAGGTTCGTTTATCCGAAAAAAAATAAGGTTCGTTTATCCGAAAATGAAAGTGTTCGTTAATCCGAAGGTTCGTTTATCCGAAAAAAAATAAGGTTCGTTTATCCGAAAATGAAAGTGTTCGTTAATCCGAAGGTTCGTTTATCCGAAAAAAAAATATGGTTCGTTTATCCGAAAAAAAATAAGGTTCGTTTATCCGAAAAAAAAATATGGTTCGTTTATCCGAAAAAAAAATATGGTTCGTTTATCCGAAAATGAAAGCGTTTTGATGAAATTCAGAGTATCGTTAGTCGTGAAAATTGCAAAATGTAGGTTCCGGTTTCCTAGGACCCCCTTGTTCACCTTAAAGGACATGAGGAGATGTTTTTAGGATTATATGAAATCTCTAAAATTTCACTGGTCGGTTTTAGACCACTTACCGAGAACGTTTTGAATGGTTATTGACAAACAGGTGCAAAAGAAAACCGCAAACCTTGTTTTGAACTTGTATGCTATCGTAATTGTTCCCCATAGAAAACCGTGC
>JAMKCH010025448.1:0-28221 GCA_023653785.1 Ophioderma brevispina
TTTTTTCAAAAAATTTGAGATTTTTTACACGGTTGCATTGGTAACTGCTAGTAACTATACCTGTTAAGGGTTAGCTCTACCATGTCTAAAGCGTGTTTCTATTGAAGATCCAGCAATTTTACCGTAAATCTCTTACCGGAAAGAGCAAGGAAAAGTGGATTCACGTTCAGTTTTATTGAGCGCTGTTTCCCGGTAAAACCCCTGGCTGCTGCTGTCGCTTAACTCCACTTAAACTTTGCCGGCAAAAGGTCGTACACCGAGGGTCATATCCAAGTATTGTGTTTGTAATCTTTGCAACAAAAATATGGCGGGACCTGTGATAGTAAGGATTGATTTTCAACAGTTCAAAATTCAGAGGCAAATGATAGTTAGATGGTTAAATGTTCGTGAACGTCAGAGAAGGATTCGAAGGTAGCCTACATGGAGTTGTACCGTCCGCGAGAGGCAATGTACGTAAGATCGAGGAGGCACTGCCGAATCCTGGCCCTCATCTCTCTAGTCAACGTCCACACATAGGGCCTATCATCGATTGTAAATCAGGCATTATCAATTTCCGTTTCCTACCTGTAATGCGCCCTGTCGCGGAACGGAGTGTGTTTCTATTGGCGTTTACCGTAAGCGACGCCCGCTATTTTTCCTTCCTCGAGAAGGAAAAAGTTGCCGGGTTGATTTACCGTTAAATAGTAGGGAGGCAGTTTCTAATTGAGTCATATTTAATACCCTTATCCCGCTCTTTCCGGTAAATGGTTCCAATAGAAACCACACCTTATGTGGCGCAAATGAAGGAATTTTGTCAACTAGAAAATTAAATCTCGGGATCATTCAAGATATAATTCAACGGCTGCTGGAAAACGGCCTTCCAATATGAAATAGCCGGAAATAGCTCCATCTTCGCTCATCTATTATTGTTTTAATTGGGTTCAAGCAAGTCAAGTTGAGGTCATTTTCTTGAGGTTGCAGTACTTCAGGTGGCACTTTTTTCATCATGGACGGGCAAACTTAGCATTTCCAGCTCTGCCGTTTAAAAATACATCTAGGATCCCAATCTAATTTCAAAAATCGCTCATTTTATAATAAAAATACGCATTTTTGAGCATTCTCGTTCTCGGGTGTAGTTTTCTAGACAATTACCAACCTCGCTGTGCAAAATTCAAATTTTGAAATGGGAGCGCTCTTCAAAAAATGTGCTAATATTGCTTTACGAGGGGAATGCAATTTTTTTTTAACAGAAACGAAGGGGGATTGGCAAAATATTTCACCACAAGTTGAATTCCCGCTATTCCCCTGGTTTTTAATAATGCTGCTCCCTTTAGCAAAATTGTAATCAAATTTGAAGGGAAAATGTGTCAATTGATTAGGATTTTGTCAAACTTGACTATTTGTGGTCAAAAATGTTGACTAGAAAGCTTTTCAGAATATATATAATGAGGTTATGTTTTTAAAAAAGTGCAGTACAATCCGTAAACTTGTGCCTTTTTTAGGTACCCATAAGCGTGGCACAAATTTTCACAACAAAAACATTTACTCTGCAGGACTACAGGTAACAAAAGTTACAAATTTAAAAACAGAAGCTTCTCTCAGCAATGCGAAAAATTGCTCGCGCAAAGTACCACAAACCCGATCGGGTTGTTTACGTCACCTCCTACTTCTGTGGATCAATTCGCAGCCGCAGGTCACATTGGCACCTATCAAATGTTGACATTGAAATCTATCTCTATAAGAATCCCACAAAAGTTATAATACAGGCCATTACACAGCTTGACTTATGACCTTTGCATTGTAATGAAGATAACAAGTGGAGTACAGAGGCTGACTCTTGTTCAAATGCACATCTTCCTAAATAATCACAATAAGTGTGTTATACCTAGACCAGTACAATTTATTCGTCTGTATCCATATAACCCTTCATAAAACCATTTGTGGTAGATTGGATTGAACAAACAAGTACACCTCTTACAGTACATAGATTTGTAGTACGACTGATTTCTTTACCTATATTGGCTCAGAAAACTTTCGGATCTTAGCCGCATGCGGTCGTGTGGCGCTCCGACAAGCTTCGCAAAGAGGTGGCTTTTCCTTCCTTTGCAATGGCGTGTGTCCTGCAGCCATGGCGAAACTCTGCTTTAATTCCAGATCTGCGAGAGTTTTAACATCAATTCTCATTGCTTTTTGACAGAACCACTATGAAAATCACGTTGAAAGCTCGCTATATATAAACACGTTCCAACCGCCAGTAATACTTTTCCATTTTTTTTCTCACAAAACATCAATTGACCACCAAAGTGGGTACATGGTCAAAGCTTAATGCCAGACACAATATAACACCCGTTTAACGAACTGGGGCAGAAATTATCCATCACAGCAAGAAATATCGTAAGATCCACCTCTACGCTTACAATCTGCCGGTCTACTCCTCAAGACTAAAACAAGACAATTACGACAGACTCACTCAATCACTGCATCATTAGCTCAAAAGGCCAACATCCAAAGGTACACAACTCGAATGTAAACTGCCCAAGCCATAATCATCATTTGGGTCGTGGGAACATCGAAACAACAAAGCCTCAATGGCTCTATCTGCAAGAGCGTCAGACTGCTAACACTCCTCGACTATTTGATAATCAACGACTACCGGCGTGCATACTTCACAAGATCTGTTACACTAGCAAAGAATTTTTAGAACCCAGCAATTAATCCTCATATCACCCAAGCACCGATTTGTATGCAGAGTTCGCATTATTTATGGCTATCTCTGTAGAATTAGACAACTTTTATCTTAATTCAGCTAGATCTTGTTAATCGGTGATATTTACCATGCAATGGTACAAGCCCTTACAATCTCATTCACAGATGCAAATTTCATGACCCCAAACCTAAGACAGACCTGGAGATAACTTATACCCCTGAGAGCAAGTTGTACCATGCAACAAAGTGGGGGTATGCAAATTGAAATGTTGTCACTGAACCTTGTAACTAGAGGGATCACAAAAATACTCAAATTCCATCTCAAATTTCATGCTATGAATAAAAAAAGTGATTGCTTTTTTAAAAGAGACAGTGTTTGCTCTCTATCCTTTAGAAAAAAATGCACAATTGAAGGTATTATTAAATTTCAGCACAACAATGAGAAATACCGCAAGTTAAAACTTGTAAGATTCCTGGCAGGTTAAAAGAAGAGACTTGGCACAGTTTTTCTTGGTAATAAAAGTGGAAAACTTGTAAAGAGAGTTTTGTACAGGTTTCAGGTGAATAACAGCATAAGTCTGAAATACACAAGTATGACCTTTGGATCTACAGACCAGTGTTCAGAGCTTATGTATCCTTACAAGATGCCATGTTGATTGCAAGTGTCTCCTAGACTTGGGTCAGGGGTCTGATGGCCATGCGGAGACTACACCCACAATGACAACAATTTTTTTTTGCCATACAAAATCTGCAAAAAGCACCAGGAGATAAAAATATGGTCTTTCATATGATATAGGGCTAAGATTGAAACATTTCCCAGGAATGGGGGGTCCTAAAGACAATTGGAACTGCACCTTTAACAAATGGCTGTACTTGATCAGGTTATGGTGCTAAGGTAAATTGGTTTTCACTCTTTTTGACAATACAGTCCCCACTGACCCTCCCAAATGTATATTTTTAAAACTAAGCAGAGCATGCATGTGCCTAACCCAAAGCATCTGGTGAACGGATGATGAAGTTGCACTTGTGGGACTATACTTGAAATTGCAACATATCCAATGATTATATGCAATCACAATACTCGTAAGTCATTTTGTTAATATTTGTGGGCAGTCAAATCAGTTGATTCATTTCCAGTTATACAAGTGGCAGAATTTTTTTTTTTTTTTTTTTTCAAGTGTCATCTATATTGGGTCAGGGGTCTGATGGGCACATGCGGAGACATACACCCACAATGACAACAATTTTTTTTGCCAAGACAAAATTCTGCAAAAGCACCAGGGAGATAAAAATATGGTCTTTCATATGATATAGGGCTAAAGATTGAAACAACTTCCAGGTAAATGGGGGTCCTAAAGACAATTGGAACATGCACCTTTAACAAATGGCTGTACATTGATCAGGTATGTGCTAAGGTAAATTTGGTTTTCACCTATTTTTGACAATACAGTCCCACTGAACCCTCCCAAATGATATTTTTTAAAACTAAGCAGAGCATTGCATGTGCCTAACCCCAAAAGCATCTGGTGAACGGATATGAAGTTGCACTTGGGACTATACTTGAAATTGCAACATATCCAATGATTAATATGCAATCACAATATTCGTAAGTCATTTTGTTAATATTATGTGGGCAGTAAAATCAGTTGATTCATTTCCAGTTATACAAGTGGCAGAATCGTATAAGGCACGACAAATACATCATAACATTGGAGAGGATCCATCAAACTAACTCATGCCAGTAGATCCTTTTTAATACTAGTAGCTACTACAATATACTACTACGTCTATGAATCTACAACTTCAGAAATATTTCTAAAATATAGCTTTTTCAGCAAATTGTCAATTTTTAAAATTGATTTCACACAGTGCCAAAATCAGTCCCTGTACAAAGTCTATGGGGCAATTGAAACCTATCTCAAAAATGCATATTTGGAAAAAAGTGAAAATTGGCATACCTGTATCTGCAACCATTACCTACCCTTCAATTCTCAGAAAAATCTATCCAGGACATCTGAGCCCAATCCATAATCCGGGAGTTTCTGTAACCTGACCCATCTGACACACTTTTCTGACACACTTATGAATTCAGAAACCTTAACAGAATAAGCATGTGCTTTATTCTGTGAAGGGTTTCCAAATTCATAAGTGTGTCAGAACAAAGTGTGTCAGATGGGTCAGGTTACAGAAACTCCCCCAAAATCCTACCTTATAACAAGACCTTTTCAGTAGTTGGAGACAAATGAACATGATAACACCTACAGCATCAACAGCTGATCGGTCAGCTTATGTAAAGCCCGAAAGCGCTAGTGAATTCAGCAGCCTTAACGGAATAAAGTGCAGCATCACATGCAGTTTATTCCGTTGAGGCTGCTGAATTCACTAGCGCTTTCACTTCCGCTTTTGAGTTTTACACTAAGCTAATCGGTCAGTCAAGACTCTTCTTATTTACACCGATTTGTAATTTTGAACAGCAGCATAATAAGACAGAAACATGTTTAAATACTGTAACAATAGCCCAAACAATCTGTAGGATACCTATTACCATAATGTATCATATTAGCTTCAACCTGGAACTGAACACTTCCGATAGAGGAACAAGATTACTATATATATATATATATCTACCATACAGCTGTTGATATTACCGTGGTCCAGCTAGAATCACAAATGAGAAAGTAAACAAGTACGATCATACACACTCTCGAGAAACCACTCGGGAACACTTCCGACTAACAAGATTGAAATAACAATGTAAACATGTCATACTATACCAATCTTATGCATAACATCAAAATGCATATAAACCATGTGTTAACAAGCTTTCGGCTCATATTTCATCGAAAAGAAGCTTGTATCCGGCTTGTGGGAATAAAAAATAAAAGTATCTATTACTTGACATAAAATGCATCATGGGTGAGCAGAATTCCTCGAATTACTCCAAAAGTGCTCCAACTGCCACTTGAGTAGCCTGTGACCCATATGGGATGCCCTCGCATGGGCCACATACGTACTACGTAACCACCGACAAGAAGCACAGAAACCAGGATACTGCTGCTGCCAGGTTCAGAGAGATGCCGGGATGATCGATTAACGTTCCGGTATGTTTATCCAATCTTTTGGACTTTGCTTCCTGTAATCTGTGCACGTATGTACATATTGGACATGACTTCATGGCTAGACCTGCCAATACTCTACCCTGGAAAAATATACTGTGAAGTAGTACATTGGCATGTACAGTTCACACCTATACTGTCCTATCACCTTATTCTAGGTCAAGCACCCATTCACAGGCCGGCCAAGTGGCCAGTGGTGGTGGAAAGCACGGCTATCTCCAGAAGAAAAATCGAGCCATGAGTAGCTGAGCCTCTGCTTTTGAGGACGCGTCAAAATATCCTGTCAACTTGCTGCGAATCATGTTTTGTAGACAAGTGGAGCGAAGTAAACAAGTTGTGGGCATACCGCTGCTTCCAGTGATGTATACAGATGTACTAAAGAATTAAATTTGCCCTTGTACAGGGTCAACACTGAAAGCTCAAAATAGAAGACAGATTAGACTACTTCCAAGTCGGTGATTGGGTCTTTTGTTATTGGTGTAGATTACCAAGCTGCTAATTACACATGACCTTTTGAGAAAAACTTGATATTTGGGAGGAGCGGCTTGACATATTACGTCATTCAGCCAGTTGCAATATATTTGAATAGGAAAAAAATCTGCATAATTATCTGTATTAAAGAGCTCAAACTCACAGCCATGGGAACCAGTGCAGTGGTATACAAACCAGAGCACAAATTATGCAAAGGAAGCAATTACTTTTAAAGTTGAGTTTTATTTGCACCCTTAAATTTTTGCAAATTAGCTGCGAATATGCTGCATTGATTCATACCCTAGAATCATACCCTTAAACACAGGCATCACCCACAACCATGGTAACTTCAATAAGAATGCTTAACCCGAAAAATTTAATGCTGCTTGGTGTTTGGTCATAAATTAAAAAAATGTGGGCTATGAAATAATTTGCTTCAAACCAAATGCATTAATCCAAGCATGGCACTTCCAACTATTCAAGCGGTGCATTGACAATTGAAATTCTAACAAACTTCACAAGTTTCATATGTTTAGCTTACGTTCAGCTCCACTGCATGAGGTTTATTTTAAGCATTTCTTATTTTTCTGTCAATGTAAAAAGGTTCCCTCATGTACAACTAAGATTGAAATAGTCTGAGCCAAACTTAAAATTTCATTAACTTTAATATTTGAGGCCAGGCCATATGGTATCAAAACTTCAGGAGGTAGCCTTAAATATCCAAAATTCTATACCAGCAATTTTTTTAAAATTTCTATAAAAATAAAAAACCTAACCCTGAAATACATACAAATACTAAAATGCCAGTTGTCTAAATGTTATTCTCTTTCACACAACACCTTATTTGTTAATGTTGAAGGTATAATGCTTTCTAGAAAGTATTTAAGGTTAGGTCTTAAATGTCCATGGTCCGATCGCTAATAGCCTCATCCCCAGGGACCCCAGATTTTTACCGGAAGTGGTCAAAATTTTGTTATCAGAAGAAAGCTAATATTTTTCTCATTTACTCTAAAATCTTAGGGCCTTTTGGTTTTGATGTTATGAGCAAAATTATGCCCTACATTAATTACACAGTACTCTAGGCCTATGGGGATTATGAAATCGTGTTTTTGCTCTCATTTATAAATGGGTTGAAATATCGGCGTGAAACTTTACACATGGGGATTTGGAGCCATTCCATCACAATGAAAAATTTATAGACTTAAATCAGGTCATCCACCTTTAACTTTTACAAACAATTTTTTTAAAATAATCATGCAAAAATTGACAAGTATTAAAATGCCCTAAAACCTAAAATCTACTATTTCGTATTTGCCAGAACCTAAAAATATAATATCGTACAAAACATACAGACATTTCAAGCTGAAAGGCTAAATCTTAATCTTAATTGGGTACTTTTGAAATTTGAAAGTTTAATATGGCCCTCTCCCCTATGAATTCTGCAGCCGTGATTGAATAAACCACAGGATAAGGTTGCAGATGTAAGGAGGGCGACGTATGGAACTCTTGCCTTGATGAGTATGTTAGCCTGCTTGCGATCCTAACAAATGTGCAAAAATCTAATTGTTTCTATAGATTTTCTGAATAAGTGAAACACTTATAGCACCTTTACCCACTGTTCTTAAGTGGAGCAGTATTGCAAGTCCTGTAGGACAGATCTAACTTTTCATTGCAAAAAATTTACATCAAATCATTTACTTAAGATACTTCAAATTGCCTCGTCATGGCTAACCGCTTCTGAACCTTCACCTGACGTCATTCGCTACAGACCTAGCAATATGCATAACTTATTCCATCATAATGGGTTTGTTATGTAGTAGCAGAAACCAAATAAGGGAATAGAACTCAGTCATGCAAACCACAGCAAAATTAAACTAAATCACACGAGCGTGAAATATACTGATTCCGCAACAATAACAAAATGACAAAAAGCACCACTATTAATTGTTACCATGGTAACTGTACACACAAAGTTTGAGGGGGAAAAAGATTCATCCAAAATACAACAAACGCTGGTATGCAATTTAATATTTTCACTTGAACCACTTGCGTAATCGGAGTAATTAATCATTTTCAGAGAAACCAAGGTGAAAACATGCTCCACCCGCACTCGATGGGAATTTCGTTACCATTAAATTTCTATATGGCAGTTGGAGTACCCTATATCCTAGTAATACAATAACCTATTGGGCCATACCATGAAACAGGCATTGGGGAAATAAAAACACCATAATTCAAAAAAGCCTCACAGCACCATTCAAATGTGGTGGTGGTAGTGGTGGTTGAGGAAAAAGTGTGGGGGGAGGAGGGAGAGGGAGGATCTATGTAATGCTGTAGGAAGGGGACAAGTAAGGGGGTGATATATAATACTTCAAGCTACTCTGGGCATTTTCAATCCCCGAATCAACTATTCCTGGCATAATTGTGAGAGTTTCCATATGTAGGCCTACCCCCTTCAAAGTTCTACTTGTAACAATTTTTTTTTTTACTTTTGGCCCTTAAGTTAGGTATTTTTAGTGTAAGGCCATACATAAAAATCATGGTAAGAAAAGCTTGAAAGTACATATCCAAAAAGAAAGTTTTTTTACTCACTAGAAGGTTATCAGTAAAGGCTAATTGGAGATTCTCTAAGAAAGGTGGTCATATCCTGAGAGAGTCAACATAAATCTGAGCATCACACTTTTTTTTTCCAGACGATCTGTCCATAATGGGGCCTATCAGCATTTAAACTTTGACTACATCGCAATCCGACTAGATACAAGATACTGTCATAGACATATTAGACATACTTCATCATACTGTAACACCAGAACCAATCGCTAGTAACCCAAGAAATCAAAGCAGTAACACCTGCAAAGAGAAGTGAACATATGCTTTTATGAGCTTTGAAAAGTCATGTTGACAGTCAAAGTAAACAGCAAAAATAAATCTTGTAATTTAACTAGCATTCTATCCCTTGCATATGAATGGTATCAAATGACTTGCAGTAAGCCCGATGTATACTCCACTATCGCTTCAAATCTCGCGTGCTCGCTGAAACTTTACATCGCAATCGCGCGATAAGTCAGGTATACTCCGAGCGACAAAGTTCTCATCTCGCGGAAGTTGTTGCCTGTATTATTTTTTAACAACTAATGTTGCCAGTTTGGCATTTTTCATAACATTTAGAGAATTATCTCATCCCATTCCGGATTTTGACGATATAGCTCTGGCTTTCCCGAATTGAGTCCAGCCAAACTAGATAGCGGCGATCTTATTTACATACTAGGTCAAATCCATGGTTGTCTGGTTATCCATGCCTGTTGATCAAGTAATATATGGACGGATATTTCCAATATTCATTTTGAAATCTTGGCAATAATGTACATGTTCTGACATGTTGTATTGTTTTTTCCAGTTAAGTTTCGCACATCTTCAAGGATTTTGCATGAACTTTTATCATTGTTAAATGCCCGTTTTGATGATGACCCGTTTACTGTTTGGTGGCCTACATGTACACGGGTGCCATACATGCAACATTTAGGATGCTGAGCTCAGAATAGAATCAAGTGGGTAAACAAAATATTTCGTACTAACCGCCAAAACTTCTTTACTATATCCTTAAAAAAATCATCCGTCATAGGGATCATACTATTTTCGCACTACATCCCTAGCTTTTATAATTGTCCATTTAAAGTATACTTCATTGGATGAGCATTGTTGAATATCGGGCGATAGGCGAGTTTTTAAGAGCAGTCGCTGGTTTTCATGAGGTCATCGCCTGACCTTGGTTCCTAGCACAGCCAATCAGAGAATTTTCTCGGCCGCGATAATCGCCGAGAGTTTGACAAAAGTCAACTCTCCGCGAAGGCTCCAAATCCATCGCGCGATAGAAATTCTTTCGCCGAGGCCATAAAAAATCGGGGTCAAGTTTCATCGCACCCGCGATATCGCGGACGCGAATTGGAGTATACATCGGCCTTTAGTTAACAGGCAGTGTTGCCAAAACTCGCACTTTGGACCTGCCGGGCTACTTTTGAGTGTAAAAAGTGCTCTCGAAGATGCTTTTTCTGGCGGTGTCAAATATAGTGATTTTTGTCCCATAGCAACCAATATGGTTTTTTTGTCCTACGGTGCCATGCCCAACTTAATTTTTGCTGGCAACACTGGTAACCGATCAGTTACCATGGTAAGTGCTCTATACTGGCTTGTAGTCAGAACTTTCAAATTCAGCATGCATGGATCACATTACCCCAGAAAAGGAGTAACGATTTAAACCCTGGGCCCCCAACCTAGTGACCCTGATGAATTCAGCTGTATAATGAACAAGCGAACTCGTATTTTTACGCGATCGTAAATATTTGCCCCGCCGATATCGCGATCACTAGTGACAACTAAAAATCGGCACCAGTCCCCCACCGAAATTTTGTGCCATCCCTAGCGCGCCAAAAAACTTGAAATGGTTTTTACCTTTTGGTAAATGACTCAAGAAATCTTGAAATTCATCATGCAAAAATCCCTGAAAATTCCACTAATTTAGTAAACATATGATAATTTACTCATTTGGGCAACACTATTTGAAAAAATCAGTGACCTACATTTAAATTTGGGACCATACGGGTCTGGAAAGTGGCGAACCTCGAATTGTACGTATTTTCACAGTTTTTCAAGAAATGTAAACAGGCTCAAGCTGGCAACCCAAAAGACTGACCCGACAACCAAAAACGTGCCCAAAATCTACTCAGGTTGAAAACTCTTTAGCCCGCTTCATTCCACCAAGTTACATCAATTATACGCCTTACAGAACTCCAGAAAACTTGGTACACACCTTGCGGGAAAAAATTTCTAAAATGCAAATGAAGACTTAAGTAGCAATGTTACACCAAATCTAATCAGGTTGCGAACTCATCACCTGCTTCTTTCCACCCAAGTTTACTCATCATAGCCCTTACGGACTCCAGATAAATTGTACACAATGTGCATTTCTGTGCAATTGACCTTTTTCCCTTTAACCTTTTTCCCCTAGCCGCCCCGACGACCCAGGGGAGACCCTGGGTGGATGAATTACAGATGAGTAGGGGGATTATTCCCTCCTACCAATATACCAAGTTTGGCTACCTAGCTCATCCAGAAATAAGATATCCACAAATGTTCCATGGGTGAACATTTTTTATCACGTACATAACGGACATACAGAAATACGGACATACTGACATACATACATACTGACATACGACATCCAGACATACGGACACACGGAGGAGCCCATTTTATAGTCCCTCCCGAACTTCGTTCGTCGGGGACACTAATGCACTTTGCTCTGTATAGGCACATTGTTTGGACTGTAGAATTCAATAGGATCACTGGCTACACCCAGGAGAAACGTCCAAGACAGTTGATTATGCTGGGCGATCACTTCACCATGTACAAATTGTTTAATTGTGCTTGCCACTGCAACCTATCCCATAACATCCCATACTCCTGCACCAAATTCCACCATTTTGCAGCCGATCTACAACAGACCAGGGCACTCAGACAATGAGACAGTAAAACACGTAGTTGCCCTACAATCTGCTGAAATGCATTCAGACGTCCGCAATAGTCTTCCTCATAGATCCGTCCAACGACAAGAAAACATTTGACTGACGTATCCTAATTCGTTGTTGTATGCCAGGTCGTATGCACCTACTTGAAGTCCCCGAGCAACCAATAGAACTCATGACACAGATATCGTGCTTCCTGGCGTATAACAACGTGACATCGTGGCCAATCCTTGACCAAACTCGGTTTTCCCACAAGTTGAACTGACAAGAAGGAACTCCAAGTGAAGGGGTTTGCAAGCTCTGACAGAATCCTGGGTGCCCAATGTTTGTTTTATGTGGCCAGCTTTCAAGAATGAAAAGAGGTTTTAAATCAGGTGAAACTAATCATCTCTTATAGAATTCCCCATGCATACTTTAGTAGTCTCATTCCCAGATCTGGTTTAATGCCTGTCGCACAGGAAGGCAGGCTTTAAAAATTCACACATTGGTTTCTTGGTATGATTTACTGTACTCAGAAGGCACAGTTCAGTTTGTTAAGTGTGCTGTTTTGAACTGTGCCCTCAGGCCTAAACAAGTGCCTGCAACTAATCTCATGAATAGAATAATTAGGCTATACATTCAATTGACCTTGCCAAGGTATGTTTAGTTTCTATGAGATTTAGGTTCGTATTTATGCTTCTGGACCATATGGTCCTGGAGCATAAAAAATATTGTAAGTCAAAACTGAATGCACATGCTCCAGAAGCATATGGCAAATATGCTCCTGGAGCAGTATTTGACTTAGAATATTTCTCCACTGCTCCAGGAACATATATGCTATATGCTCCTGGAGCATTGGGCATGTCCTAGGAGCATATTTGACTTAAATTATGTCTCCAGATTATTTATGCTCCAGGAACATATGCTCCAGGACCATATGGTCCTAGAGCATAATTTTGGGCCAAAATATCATAGAAGCTGTCTCAGCCTGTCATTGGTATTTTTTTATATTTAATTTATTGGAAATCAGCCTAACTTGGCTAGCTGTTCCTATCATGGTACTTTCCACCAATGCATTTGATTGGTTCCTTTTGCAGGGTCTATAAAGGTAATGGCCCAATCAGATACAGGGTAAGAAAAAGATGAACGAGATTAGAAGGTGTAGTTGATCATAATATATAAAAGGAGTTATCCACCATATTTGATCTGTCCCCGAGGAGGGGGTACTCGCCACAAATAACCATACAGGGATGTGCCGCAAACATTGGTCTTATTTTCAGCCTTCTGGTATATCAATGATCCCGGGGTTTTTTCGCCAATTTTGTTATAGCAGTGGGTCGGGGTTTTTTTTCAAAATTTTCTCAAATTTGTTGGAAAATTAGTCAAATTTCCTTAATTGGATACCAACATTTTATCAAAACTACTACAAAGAATTTTTAGACTTCAACCACACAACATAAATGAGTCAGTGAAAAATTCACTGACCATCCCGGATTTGAACCTGGGACCTTTGGTTTACCAGTAATATTAATTACCCACATGTTTCTTCATGTTTATCAAAACTGTTGGAAAATTTGTCCAATTTCCTCAACCTGGAGCAAAATTTTTCCAAATTGTTAAAAAGGTCAAAATTTTGAGGTAAAAAACCAAACATTTGTGTTAAATTTGGCCCAAAACTTGCATCTCTGAATATAGCTATCCGGGATAGCTATGAGTCCCTTTTTCGGCAAAAATTGGAATAGATATGGGTCCTACTTCCAGACTCTCAGAAGCACATCCCTACCCAAACCAAACTTGGATCTGTCATTACTACATACAGACACACTAGAATGCCTTGAGAGCGCTGACAAGAGCTAAGAGGTCAATTCTATTCCCAGCTCTGTCATCTTCATCAATTTCTTCAAGCATCACTTCCTTTGCACCTTCGTTACCAAGATTAGTCTGCCCGTCTTCATTTAGAATTCCAAGGTTTAATTACTTTTGCTTCATTAGCTTTGCTTTTAATCTAGCAAAGATAAAACCAACTATTAATAAACCAATTTGATTTAGCAATACCCTGGATCGTGACAAAACAACTTGAAATGCATAATGAGCATTTAGTTCTGTCGTTATTGTTGCCTTTTGACGACAATATTCTTTGCTATATGTTCAGTTGTTAATTGGTGTAATTTAACAATGCTGTGGTAAGTTCAACAAAAGACAGTTACTGATTTTGTTCATAATATGCTGAAGTTTCCATATTTGACATTTTTGTACAGGTATTACAGCAGGTGGGAAAATGCATATTTTCCTGGCAAGACATCTCCTAATGCCCATAGTTTCCCCCTTTTTATTATTTCTTTAATCCCAAATAGTAAAAATTTTCCCTCCACAAGCGCACGTCAGTCCTGTTTGGTGGGGGGGGGGGGGGGGGGGCTCATATGGAACACCATTCTGAAAAACACTGCATTTTTTAATCAAAACTCTAGTCAATGATGGGGTACATTACCCACCCCATAACAGGAACACATGAATCGTTGTACGAATTCCACAATGAACGGTAAAATAAATGCTTTTTATATGACGTCCGAAACTTTTCCCACCAAAAAATGAAAACCCACTTTTCCTTGAACTTTTCATCAAACTTGGCTCAAATACAGAAGAACATAATACCATATACAATGCTGAATAAAACTAAAAAAGGATTTCTCCGTCGATTTAAGGGCAAACAAATTCTGAATAGCGCCACCAAATGCCGTATTTATGCTAATTCGAGTCCGATACCTGCGGTCCGGTAGTACCTACACTTACTCTACGTTATAGAGCCCTTTGACAAATATTACAACTGGGAAGAAGAAGAATACACAAAAATGACCACTGGAATTCTGGATCCAAACACAAAGAACAGCAGCCACTAAGGAATATGCCATGTATCTCTTATATTTGGGGAAATTTGGTATGGATGGAAAGCTTAAGTAACATAGCTTACATATAAGATCAAATAAGTTTGAAAATTGTCCACATTTGTTGATTATTTTTGCCTTTTATTTTCCGCCCTAGCTTACTCGAACACATATTCGACAAATCATCCACCTCGCAGGAACAATGGGTGCCGTCAAAGTGCGTGATGACCACCATAATTACGTCGTTGTTGACTCATATCTCGCAGTGTTGCACTTCAACTAATAATTAAACACAACGAAATGAAACAAAATAGTTCATTCTGTTTTGTAACTTTTTTTCTAATTTATTATTACTTGTAACATTAATCCCTCATATTACAGTGTCATCATAACAATTCTAGTCCACACTCTGTTGTTTGGTCTCACTTTGACGTCATGAGGAGAGCAAAATTTGGCTTCTTTTTGATCATGAAGCCGTGGCGAAATATCCGCCCGTTTTCTCTTGTATGTCAAAAGCAAAAAATAAAATGCCTCTATTTTGGTTAATTTTACATCAAATTGTATTAATTTTTTTTTTCGGGAATTCGTGATGTATGTACCTATATTTTATGATGTAAGTCAACCTGAGCTTGACAAATCTTGACACTATGTCCTTTAAGAATAACTAACCAATGCATTTAGTTTACCAATGTAATTTATAGAATTGTGATTAAATCGCACCCTGTGCAAATATTCAACACAGCACAAACAAAGCACAACAAATTGACATGCAAAATTGATTGTAGCCATTGACAAACACTCGGGAGAGTAATTATAAAAAAGATTTCAAAGTGAAATAACAGCAAGAAAAATCTAACTGACCTTTTACTTTTATATATACCAGGAACTTGCAGGGAGTGAGACATCGTTCAGCTCAAAAAAGTAGAACCACTTCCAAAATGGCCGCTTATATCACAAACGTGCACACAGGTATATTCCTCAAATGGAAATGACCATGCAGGGCCTTTACAGAGACAAGCTATCCTAAATGAAATATCTCTTCATCATGCTAGTCGACCCTGTTCCTGTGCCCCTTTATTGATATTAATTTATTTGAATTACCTTGGAAAATAATATGTTCCTTTTGAGAAATCTTTTAACCTCATCCCAAACTAAGTTGCTGCTTTGTCCGCATGCTTGTTGTGGACATAACCAACATCCCAAATACTCTGAGTATTATTCTCATGCCTGCAATTACTTGGGTTTATGAGAGGTATTCTGATGGACTGGAGGTTACATGCACTTTTAAAGTGATTTGGCATCCCCCCCCCCTTGGAGTAAATCTTCCGAAATGCTTATTCACAGAGGATTTCCTGCACATGATATACATGATGGTATGTATCTGTCTCTACCCTTCTTTCACATGTGTCTTACTTGTTTAGTAGAAATCACATTGGGTTATAAACCTGGTTTCATTGCCAAATTGAACTTTGTCCTTAAGTAATCCTTAGTTTAGTGTTTTACTTAACCATTTTTTTTTTCGTTTCAAATTTGAGCAAGGCTGACCCTTTCTTTAGATTCAAAAAAATTGATGAATTTCTAGTTTAGTATTTTGCTCCAATCCAAGAAAAAAAATACTAACCCTGTTTATATCGTGGAATACAGGCACACTCCCTTTACTTGTAAGAAGTCTTCTACTGAGTTTTGTCAGACACTACCATGTAGAAGTCCGTTTGTTCTACTGAATGCTGATTCAATAAATTTATGTAAAATGCGTAAATATTTACCTGGAAAGATTTTGGTGTGCTGCCTTTTAAACTGAGGAGCAGTGGGCATGTGAGTTGCAGATGAAGAGTGCACAAGAGAGGAAAGATAAAGCCCATTGACACGAAAAGGGCAGAGAGGCCGAGAGAAGAGGGTAGTGAGAAGTAAAGGGTAGTTTGAAAATGCCCTGAGGAACAAGGAACATGGGCAAGGGAGACTGTGAGAGGAGATGAAGAAAGATGTAGAAGGGAAAGATAGGGAGAGCAGAGCAAAAGAAGGGCATGAAAGTGAAGGAGGAAGCAGCAGAGGTTTGATTTGTATTTGAAAGTGTAATACATATTCCCACTTTGCTTCTATGAGCAAAACCGCCATCTGTTGTGGCCAAAAATGGCTTTAAGTTTGAAATGACTAATTTTAGAGGATATACGACTTAAAACTAGCAGGTACCTGTAGACCCCACTTGATGCAACCATTTGGGGAAATTTCATTCACCTCTTAAGATCAATTGAGCCCACAAAAAAAATCCTATTATAGATCTTAACAACAAAAAACCTGACTTTTACACGCATTTCGCCCACAAAGCACTTAAGGATTTTTTATCATGATCATAATGTTTTAGATCGGAAAAACTCGCACTCAAACAGTATTAATTCCTTAGTATTCTGACAGTTTTTTTATTACAGTTGGAAATAGGCACACTGCCATGCAATTATGGGATTGGTTTAAAACACCTCCTGCGACTTATTGAAATGTTTTTATGCGATTTCACTACTGTTATAATAACAATTTATAGTTTTTGAAATTTCTGGATTTTTTTTATTTTTGGGGGTTTTTGGAAGTGGGGGGGGGAGGTCCAAACTGACCGTTTTTTGTTTTGGTTCATCATTTTTTGATGAAATGGGGGACAAAAGTGAACCGTTCTAACAAATGTCATTTTGTTGTCAACGTCCACTTCATCCCACCTGCAAATAGTTAATATAATATTAATTTAACAAAGGGATAGCTTGGCAATGCAATGATCAGGTCAAAAGAGTTATTGCATGCACCCAGCACAGACTGCAGATCCTCAGATCATATCACATATCCCCAATAAAGGTTTTTGAACCTATGTGCATTGTGGTTAAATTTGTCAAGGGTAAGGTAGTAGAATGGTTACCTTTGCAATTATGGTAGATCTTGATAAGTTACACACAAATGTCAATGGCTTTTAAGAGTTGCTTCCAAATGACACGCAGATCATTTATGAAGCCATCTTCAAAAATATTGAGCTAAACTGCTTGTTTTTGGACTCATTTGAATACACTTTTCATGCTTGATTCTGAACATGACCATAAAAATGCATGATTTGAATTTTGAGAAAAAAAAAGAACAGTTATGAACTTTCAGTGGCTGTAGTTCTAGTCAAGGCCTAGAAAGTTAAACTTGAGTTATTCATGTGGTTTTTCAACTACCTGCTTCAATCGTAATGACAACATAGTTCCATCATGTAAATAGCAATACAAAGCAATGATAGTAAAACTTGAGTGAATCAAATTTATATCGAAGCAAATAAAAAAAAGTTCATTCCAACTCATCTAGTTGGACATATGGAATAGAGTATATGAATAATACAAGAGGCAAATCAGTTTGCAGCTGCCACTAATTGATGACCAATAATAGAGTTAGTGCCAGGTTGCTCTGCTTGCAACCAGTCAGCTATGATGCCTTCCATAATGCAAACAGTTTTGCCTGTTCTTTCTAGAATATAACAGGTAATCACATTGTAAACTAGAATTTCGTAGTTCTCGGCTTTCCGCGCAGTCGTTTTCAAAGAATATAAGAAGCTGGGGGCCGCCCCATGAAAACTTAACAATTTTTGACACACACTTCCATACAACCACACCCAACATACACACCACACCGGATTGCTAATTGGTCCTCCTCTATAGCTGGCGGCCCACAAAAAATATGACCTGTTCTGCATGGGGGATCCCGGATTTGAAAAACGTCAACATTACCACGCGGGGGGCTTCAAGGCGTAACTGGTCCAAAATAGCTCAAAATGGCTGATTTGCAAGAATTTGCAGAATTACCGGAAGGCGCAGCGCGCGCAACCCCCTCCCTTGATCCGCGCCTGATCTGTCTACAAAAGTGGCATATCCCAACCTGTGGATCATGCACAGTTAGCTAATGTGGTTGATATTAAATATCTTTCCAATGGATGTTTCTGAATCGGATTCTTTGAAGCATCGAGCGCTAAGGATATAAACTAATCGTATGCCTTTTGTTAAGACCTCATACACAAAATTCTTGACATTCTTAGGGAGTGTTCATTATTTATGCCAAGGGGGGAATTAAGGATTTCCAACTTTTTTTCAGCAACATTTTTCGCGTTCCCCCCTCGCTTCCGTTCAAAAAAGTTTGTCCAATCACCTCCACCATTGATCATGCTGATTTCCCCATTTTTTTCAGTTTTTTAATTTTTTGTTTTTTTCAATTTAAAATTTCACGTTCCCCTCCCTCTTAAAAAAAATTTTTCGGTGCCCCCTCAAATCCTCCTTCCCCCTGGCATAAATAAATGACCCTCCATTAGGCGCTTGATTACCAAACAGCACCGGGTCCGTTATTTATTGTTGCACGCTTTCCTGTGGAGGTTCCGTGCCATTGCAGCTTCCGGTTCCAAGGCCCTGTGCATGATGGAAGGGTTTTCTGATCTGTTGTTTGCCTGCAACCACACACACACACCGTGCACACCGACTAGTATTTGAAGAAAGAGAAGTTGGACAAACAGTACCAATTAGAATCAACCGCTTAATTGTTATTTCTGGCCTTAATTAGGCCTGCAAATGTGTTATAACAACCCTTGGACGAAACTGCACACTGATACGCCCACCCGAGGGATAACAGAGAGGGGGTATACTTGACAAGAAAAAGCAAAGAGTTCCCTCACACTGGAGAGACACAAAAATCGCAAGTTTTTTGGCACCTAATGGGAGGTCTTAGTTACATATCAAGGGTTTAAGGGCAAGGAGATCCCTCTGCAATAGCTGCCAGGTGTAAATTTGGCAGGTATAACACAAATAAGAACCTGGCAAATTGCAGCTATTGCAGATGTGCCTTCTTGCAGTAAACCCTGATGTAGTGCCTAGTGATTTGTTTTGTATTTGGGGGGCAAGAGTAAACTAGAACGTGATTTAACATGATTGGAAGGAGTTTCTATATAACAAGTGTCTCCAAAATTGAGCTGGCTTAGGGGTTTTTCAGTAGTGTTTTATCTAAAATAGGCTCTGTTGTTACAACAAACTTGCACTTACAAGAAACTAAACATTCGACAATCTTTCTTTACTGTAAATGTATGCAAGTAAATGGCCTCTGTAAAGCTAATGTTTTCAATCATTTTAATTACATGCTAAATAAAACACAATGTAATGAATGATGAGAATGACCTGAGAAAAGGGAAAAATACAAATATCGAGTATTATTACTATTGCATAGGGATTCTTAATGGAATTCTTGAGGGAAAGGTGTGGTAACGGAATGTTGTGATTCAGAAGGGGAAGCATTTCACTACAGGCAAGGCCCATCACCGAAAATTGGTATATAGAAGGAGACACCTTTCCCACATTTTTTCTCCACCCCAATCTTTTAAAAAGTGATCATAATTTATTTTTGTTGGCAAAATTCCATTTCAGCATTTTGACAAATTTAGCTTACTTGAAACAGATATGGTTTAGAAATCCATAACACTAGTTTACTTTCAGGGTCTCATTATTATTAAAGGTGCATTTTGTGACCTAACAATTCTTTTTGTTTATTAGATTCACTAGATTATCTCCAAGAAAATGTTTTTTCCAAATTAAGTTATAATTCGGATGTTTGCTATTGATTTCTGAGCTAATTAGTTATAATCCACGCTGCCCATAGGCCTGTGTTTGTAATTTCTGTTAAATTACAAATTTCTTCTAGAGATCATGTAAAATTAGGATGCACAGCATACTATAACTTGGCCAACAGTTCAGATGATATAAAAATCCAAT
This sequence comes from Ophioderma brevispina, assembly GCA_023653785.1. Taxonomy (NCBI): domain Eukaryota; kingdom Metazoa; phylum Echinodermata; class Ophiuroidea; order Amphilepidida; family Ophiodermatidae; genus Ophioderma; species Ophioderma brevispina. The sequence continues at coordinate 20,415 of JAMKCH010025448.1, forward strand.
TGCTTTGAGGTAAATCGGGGGGGGGGGGGACGATGCTGTATAGCCGAAATCTCCTTAATAATCAGACCAACAAACTGGAGGGAACAGTTGCCATTGATCTTTTTGCGTGTCTCTTCCCAACGGCAGGGTCCATTGATTCACATGTAATATTGGCAACAATCGAAAACAAGATTGCCAATGCAGTTTTTTTTGTGGCTTTACTCCACGAGCGCCATTTTTTGGATATCTATTTTGGAGATCAATTTTATCCACTTGACTGCGGAGGGCATGCTATTCTCGTCAAACCTTGCCCGCTGATGCTGGTGAACACTTGTGTAAACAATTTTAAGTTTAATTGACTTTTTATCCTTAAGCAGTAAACGGTTTAACCTGCCGTAACATATCATGACCCCCAGAAGTGACCCGTGACCTTGTAAACTGAGTGGAGCTTGCAATTTAAGGACTACAAAGTTGTCTACATTCTGTCCCTGATTTTCCCTTTCCAATTACAGGCTGTCCCTCCTGCTCCTCATGGGAGTGTAATTGCCACTTTTTTGTGAGCTTTTTCAAGGAAGGGAATTTTTCTTCTATTTTGCAGTGATTTTCACTCTTTCGGAGTGTTTTACAAGCATTTTTGCTACTTTTAGAAGAGTAAGGATTTGTCAGTTATCAGCTCTTCTGACATGACCTCGGATGCAACATCACAAATAGAATTTTTGTCCCTTGTCTAAAAGCTTATTATAAATTCCTTCCTTGTATGACAAAAAATGTACAATCCATCACTTCTTGGTAAATTGGAACTCTTTTAATAGGTTTCAGGTTTCAGGTTTATTCCCAAATTACATCAATACATAAAAAGCAGAACATTGGAGGTGACCAAAGCAGAGCAGAGCTCAGGGAATATTGGCCACCAGTACGCTTAAATAATACGTAACTAATTGGTGCAGAGACACAGACAAAACCATAATTACGGGAAGACAAAGTGAAGTACAACATAAAAAAACCATTCAAATGAGTAAAAAAAATAAAAAAAATAAAAAAAATAAAAATATTTAAATTTGAGTACATAGTAATAATGCATTATCCTATCAATATAAAGTAGAATAAAATAACTCTAGGGGTCACAAAGATACTATCGGAAAGAGCTCCAAAAATGCCATCCTGCAAAAAAACAGTACAAATCAAACCATATATATCATCTATGATCCAAGGATAGCATATACGCCCAAGGCCAAAAATAAAGAAACTTACCCTTGAAAACCCCGAAGGGGGAGCACCATGGAACTCTTGACTAGCATAAAATACAAGAAATCCTAGTTATACTGGGATATTAGATATGATTTATATTTGGAATTAAACTCTTAAAGACACTATCATGATTTGCTAAATCAGAATTTCAAAAATTCATCAAAAAAATCAGATTTTGATGTATGTAACAATTACAGGTGTATCCTAACATACCCTGCAAATTAATAAGACCAGAAGGCAACCTAATAGGACAGAAAGCGGAATTTTAGTCCATTACTGTCCGTTCGGGACAATTACTACAAACACATATGAATGGGGAAATCGTATCTTGGAACAACGCCGTTTTCTCACTTCCTTTTCTGTCAATTCTTCAGTTTGGAAAAAACGTATGAGCAATTCTACCGACTTATGCCTGCACGTTGAAGCTATTCCTGCAAATTTCAAATATTTCAATCACTGATAGTGTCTTTAACAAACTGGCATTTTCGATATTGATATCGATATAATTCCATTCTAAGGGACCCCTGTCCTTCGGATTGTATGCCTGGAAAGATCAGTACTAAAATTATATGGCCGATATAACTCAGAAAGACCTGGTCCCCGCATAGGAATGTATGTGTGAACTTACGTAAAATAAGTTGAGATTTAAAAATATGTTTAAAACATTTTATAAAAATATAGCTTGTTGGAGTCTATGAATGTCATACACAGTAAGTGTACTTAATTTCGCAAACAAGGTCGGATAATGAGCATAAAAGTGAGAATTTTGTGCCCAGCGAAGGATCCCTTTGTTTAATAACATGAATTGAATTTAAATACATTGTATTCCATCGTGCCAAATTAATTACATCTTTATGTGTGTAAAACAAGACTCAGATAAAGTGAAAACAACGTTGTTCAGTGGAAGAATATGTTTAAGTCTGTACAAAATACCCGGTATTTAGAAATATTAGTAATATGGGGTATTCTGCTGACACCATGTAGATTCATCAGATAATACCAATACACTTGTATGATTGACTTTTTGAAATTAGGGGGATTACTATCAATCATTAAAGTGGCGTTACAGTATGATAAGCGGGTTTTGTTACTGTTTTTGAAAATCATATAAGTTGTTTTACTAATGTTAATGATAACTTATTGGGCCTTTAACCAGGAAGAAATTTTTTTAAGCTCAGTATTACAAGATGAATAAGTTTTGAGTGAGATTCGTGTGTTATAAAAGAAGAATTGGTATCGTCAAGCATAAATAATAAAAGATAAGGCTCTGGATGATTACACAATATCATAAGTATAAATAAACAACAAAGGACCTAAAATTGAGCCTTGAGGTAACACAAGGCATATTTAAATGATCGAACGATTTATTTGGATTATATGAAACAAATTGGGTCTGTTATTAGATAGTTTCCTGAACCCTCTAGTCGTTCCTTCCCATCCACCTTTCTCGAAACACCATAGTGAGCCATTTTCATTAAAAGAATAGCGTGATTAATGTATCGAACGCCTTCGAGCGGTCCAGAAAGATGCCAAGTGTATGTTTTTTATGTCAATATCAGTCACAATTTTATTATAGGCTTCAAGTATGGCCATAAATGATGAATGATTTGGTCTGAATCCAAATTGTGAATTATGCAAAATTATGTTGGAAATAAAATTATAAAAAAATCTTTTGTGGATAATGCGTTTCCCAAAAATTGTTCGAGAAAAAAGGTGGACTGAAATAGGTCCTGTAATTAGTATGTCACGAGATCGCCATTTTTAAATAACGAATAACTTCAATCTTTCAATTGATGAGGGACAAATCCCAGAAGTCAATGATCAATTTAAAAATATGAGCAAGTGGATAAGAATAAAGGGACAAACCGATTTGATTACATAGGTTTTTAAATTCACCATCAGATCCGCTACTATGCCAATTTAAGGACTACAATAATTCCTTTTTCATTAGCATCGTAGGCGTAAGAAGAAAAGAGTTTGGGTGGGGAAATGTCTATTCTTAAATATTCATTATCACTAACAGATGTAGGTGCAATCTTATTTGCAAGTTTTGGGCCAAACGTTTAAAAATAGGAATTAACATGATTAAGCAATAAGTACAAGGGTCCGAATTGCGTTTCATTATTTATATTAAAGGTAGACGGTAGGTTAGCAATGTTATTACGACCAAGGATATTATTCAAAATAGACCAAGGTACGCCTTGATTGTGTTTACAGCTTTAAAGCTATTGGTATCGCAATTCCTTTTTTGAAGCTCTCATACTAGTTGTTCAGTCGGTTAAGATAATGTTTAAATAGTTGCCTTAATTTGTTTTTCATTGGATTACCGACCTACTTTCTTGTAGAGCTTCTCTTTACGATGCATAGAGCTAAGTAACGCTGACGTAATCCAAGGTTTACGAGGAATTTTCTTCCTGGTATTACTTGTTGAACGACACAATTTAAGCGGGAAATATCTATTATAAATCTCGGTAAACTTATGCATAAACTCATTGTACGCGCGATCACAGATAATATTTAAAACAAAATCCCAGTCTATGATACTGATATTATTTATAAGAAAATTCTTAATTCTTGATTGGTTGAATTCGAGAGATGATGCCAATGATTTAGGTCCGGTTATAATTTTATAGGGGCTGATTTAGTAACCCGATAAAAATGGGATATGTCTGTGATGTCCACAACAAAATGCCGGATTGAATTTCATGCGTTAATACATTAGTAAATATGTTGTCCACAAGAAACAGAGAGGGGGTTATTCTGGTTGGTCTGTCAATCAAATGGATCATACTATGATTATGAATCCATTTAAGAACTCGTTAATTATATCGATGTTATCGTGGCAGAACAATCAAATGAAAATCTGCCTGACATATAAACCTGTTTTATTTTGTTGGATAATTTAGTAAGGCTGTTCAATCTGTGAGAAATCATTGGATTAGTCCGTGTTCACGGTAAATATTACCAATTATTAATTTTTATTACCATCGTTCAAGATTTCAATAAATACAGTTCTGAATGATCATTATCTTTAGTCGAGTGAATAGAAAGTTTGAGGTCGTCCCTAACACGATACGAATAGATTTGTGTAAATAATGCAAACCCCCCGCTCCTTCTACCACGCGAGGGGCATGATTAAACATAATATGAAATATCAATTAAATTGGAACAGTCCCTCAATTAAACCATTTTTCTGAACGAGTTATTACGGTAAAAAAACCATGATTGATGCCCTGAATAAAATTCGATATACTGTCAATTTCTTGTTCATACTACGTGGATTTAATGCCAAATGGAAAAATCATCCATCAACCAAATGAAGAACTAAGACGTTCATTATCAATTGATCAAAACATTTGTTGAAATATTATAAGCTGTGTAGGTTTTTTTTTTAATTTTTTAGGTTTTTTCTTTTTTTAAAATTTTTTAAAGGGTTCAATTTTTTAAGCTAAGCATTCTATTATCATTCAATAGTATTGTCAAAAAACAAACAACAAATCTGACTCATCATATCAATGTAATGATTAAACGGAATATTCACCCGTACTTTATAACAATACCAATCGTCAGTAATATTGACATCAGTATAAATACAAATCGTAAGTGGTAACAAAGTACCTAAACTTAAAAAAACAAACTATTTTGGCTTTGATGAAAAAAAAATATTTTATGACATTGCATACTAACTACCATATTTGCTTTGCATACCAGAGTGCAAGAACTAATAACACTGATTAAAAATAATAAAACGAGAGTCGGAACTAACACGTTGGAATAAACTATTCCAGAACTCCTCACTTTGAACAGTCCTTCTGGACTGATATTACTAAGAAAATATACATTGGATGTGCAAAAAGAAATACATGCAACGGGCTAATATTGAGATAATATCAGTAGTACTAAAGAACAGGAAAAATAAGTAAAATTAAAAATCAAGACACAAAGGGATCAGTAAAGAAAAAAAGATGCAGCATCAATTTAACATACATCCATAATAATACAATGTAGAATTGCGACATATTGCTGTCCATATACTAATCACGTGTGAAATAACAAGCTCAAATCAAAGTCCTCATATAGAAATCACAACTTTGTTATTAAAAATTCCGGATCCGGAAATGTTGTTATACACGGTATCCTAGTGCATGTTATACTGTGATAAATGTTACTGCATGAAAACGGAAATCGATTCACTTAACTTGGAAATAAGCATTTTGGGTGACTTATCTTTAGTTTAGATGCTATTTTTGACTTTCTGCCACAAAAAAATATATATTGAAATCTGAATCCAGCCTTTAACTGAATGCATTTGTCGATGATTGCCAGAATAAATCATATATGAGAAAGCAACAATCGACTCCTCTTATAAGACAGTTTCATTCTTGCATTCACCTTGAAATCTTTTCATCTCCAAATTATGCGATAAGCTTCACAATAGGTGTCCTATCTCATCAGCATTGAATGTGGCAGGCACCTAGTCATTTCCACTTATGGCGCAGCGAGGGAATACGAGCCCGCAGCCGAACACACGCATGGCGGACCACATTACCGATACCGAAAATAATGCGTTGAGTAACAAAAGGTATAAGCCCAGTGCTATATACATCAGCGGGCAGGTCGAGATCAGTTAATACTGGACATAATAACACAGGCAACTGAAACTACCACCACAGCGCTACAATATGCCTGTTTTATGAAATGTTATGAACTTGTAAACCTCAATAAATTTACACCATTATATTTTCATTTTTGTAACCTCCCTTTGACCAAAAACAAAAAAGTCAGAATATAAACAGTTATTTTCAGAACAAGCAATCAATTTTTCTTTTTAAAGATTGGACGGTACATATCTTTAAAATATTTCTTTTAATGATCTTAAAATATCAATTTGTTTTTTTTTACTTTGAATAAAAAATGTGAATGAACCAAGTGAAAAGTTCAACTTTCTTTTTTATGGATTTGGTGATTTTGAGTGAAAAGTACCATTTTTACAGATTATAAAAAAACAAACTAACAAACAAACAAAACAAAAACAAACAAAAAATACTTTACAAAACAGAACAAAATCTATCCAGCCAACCAGTCCTACTTGAAAAGTCTGAGAACCCATCTACTTTATACTCTGTCCAGCTCGAAGTATGAAGTAGCGACGCGGGCGTGTACATTGAACCGACTTTGAGCATGCGTGTAGGTAAAGCACAAGCGCACTGCAACTGAAAGGTGGCACTGGGTATACGAGCGCGTCGCCACTTCATACTTCAGACAAGACAAAGTATAGTTACACAAAGTATAGATTATACCAATGTATATTTCAAGAACAAATACTGAATCATAGAGTATGTACACATGATGAAAAAGCCCCACATTGCTAAAGGATTTGTACGATTTATATCCGAATACTTTTTTTAACAAAAGTAATACTAACCAGCTGTAAGGGCTGACTTCTTTTGTCTTTTTTTTTTTCATTTAACAATTCATAAACAAATAATTGATACAAGAATTAATTTGAAACTGCCATTATAATAATAAAAAGGAAAAAATACACAAGCTGTTGCCAGATACTGGTTCATTTGGGGGCCACAGACATTAGCTCTATAAGGTGGTATTTTTGCTGGTTTTATTTTTGTCAAATTTGCAAATTAAATTAACATTAAATGCAAATATTAAGACATTTACACAAATAAGTATTAATGTAAAGGTTTAGATTATATTTGATACAGATTCTGCAAATATGGCAACTTGCAATTTTTTTTTTTTAATGAAAATTGTGAAAAAGTGTGTAAACATGCCAAAATTATGACTGATAAGTATTATCCTTGAGCGCTTACGAAATGACACAACCAAAAATGGCAGTTCTCACATCTGTCATTCTAATTGTTTCAACCTTGATATTTATTGTCAAGTTTATACATGACAATAAGGCTTTTTAAAGACTCTAATGCTGCCATTCTGAAAGGGAGTCTAACTTTAGACCCAGGTTTAAACCAGGTTAGTCCTACATGAGTGGACACTTTTAGCTTCCAACATACTCTAAAAATGTGCTGTAACGAGTGAAACAATTCCTCATGGATGGGCCGTTTTGGCCCATCCCGTGAGGAATTTTCTCACCCGTTACATTTAACTTTCCCAGTATTTTGAAAGTGAAAAAAGGTCCACTCATGTAAGACTTACCCTAGTTTAAACCCAGGTCTAAAGTTAGACTCCCTTTCAGAATACAAGCTTTTAAAGATTCGGCATAATTACATTATACCATTTGTATCCTATGCATGCAGCTCGCCCATTCAATTTTTTGTCGTTCTGAGTTCTCTTGAAGATTTTCCGCCTTATAAGAACTATTTATTATTATTATTATTATTATTTTACTTGCCTTGAACACATTATTCTTGCATAAACATGAACATCTTGACCTTTTTTCTTAAGTATAGATATATAGCAATGCATTATGGGATTGATTTCAGTTTAAACAAAGTATGAGGTGAAAGATTTCATAATCTTTTGTCTTTGTTCCTCAACCCCTTGTGCACTTTCCTTCCTTATATACTGACAGAGTAATATGATACAGGTGGAACCTGGGAAGCGA
>JAMKCH010025449.1:0-18785 GCA_023653785.1 Ophioderma brevispina
GATTGTATGAGATTTTGACCACCACTTATGCTGCTCCTGGAGCCTATGTTGTGGCAATCGTTCCAGAGCAGTGTTATTCATTATTTTGGATGCTAATCAGAAAAGCAGTATCGATTTATTCCATAAAAGTTATTAAGGATTAACATTTATTATTTGACTATTGACACCATATCAAGTACCACTCCACTATTGCTATCATAACCAACATGCAAGCAACAACTTCCCCTTTTAACTTCCTGGATTTTTGTTCATCTTAAACATTCTGAATATTTAACCAATCTAGTTTCAACTTGGTTTAGTAACTTACCAGTAATTATTATTGTATCTGTGAGCTACTATAAAACATCCAATTACTGCTCATATTAAACTAATATACAGTGCATATCAATAACAAGGCGGTTCTCGAACCACAAGTCTCGCCTGCTTTCGCGCTTAACTGTAAGACAAAAAGCAGCACACCAGAGTGCAACTGTGTGAGTCCAGGGTGTCCCAAAAAAGTTGTGCAAGCAGATAAACTCCAATTTCTCAACTAGTTTTACTTCCCTCTTTTTCATTTGACACCACCCTAGGGGTCACAACATTTTCCATCGAGATATTAATCTTGCAAGTTAAAATTCACCCCTCCCCACGAGCATAAGTCAGAGATGTTTAGGAGTAGCACCCCTGGTTTTGCATTTATAGTACTCTTTACTTCCTGCTCTTTCATTTGACACCACCCCAGGGGTCACAACATTTTCCATTGTGGAGATATTAATCATGAGAAGTCCTCAACAAGAGCATAACTAAGATGTTTAGGAGTAGCACCCCTGGGTTTGCATTTTGATAGTATTCTATACCTCTCACTCTTTCATTTGACACCACCCTGGGGGGGGGGCAGGTTTTGAATTACCCAGGTGCACACATGCACAGGTGCATGTAACTTTCTTTCTGTGCATGTAACGTTTGTATCCTGCATGTATGTATTTTTAGCTTAATTATTTCATAGAAAGTCATGCTGGAATGACAAAATTTGAGCCAACTGTCAATAGTCTAAACGTACCAGAGTTTGCTATGAATAAAGGCTAGTAAAGTTAGTAAAGTCTGAGCCACAATTCCTTTAACGCGTACTCTGCACGTCATGCCACTTCCAGGGCCCAGTGCTATGCAAATTATGCACTGATCGCGCACGATTGAGTCACTCAGCATCGGCGATTGTTGTCAAGGACCACTGGCACTGAATCACCGGCCTAGGGCGTGGTACGCTAGCGGAACGCACTACACGCTTAAAATACGCTTATTTTGTAAAAGGAATAGTGGCTTCTACTTTAGTAACACCAATGTTTACAATTAGCCTGTGCATGTAACTTTCACAATGTACATGTAAATTTTTGAAGTAACATGCACCAGTGCATGTAATTCTAAAATTGTAATTCGAAGCCTGCCTAGGGGTCACAACATTTTCCGTTGTGGAGATATTAATCTGGAAAAGTCCCCCACGTGAGCACAAGTAAGAGACGTTTAGGAGTAGCACCCCCCGGGTTTCCATTTTTAGTATTCTATACTTCTCACTCTTTCATTTGATACCACCATAGAGGTCACAACATCTTCCGTTTGGGAGATATTAATCTTGAAATGTCCCCAACATAATCATAACCAAGAGATGTTTAGGAGTAGCATTTATAGTATTCTTTCTTTCCTGCTCTTTCATTTGACACCACCCCAGGGGTCACAACATTTTCCATTGTGGAGATATTAGTCATGAAAAGTCATGCAAAAATCCCTTAAAATTCACTAAATTTAATAAAAATATGAAAATTTATTCAATTTGGCAACACTATTTTTGAAAAAATCATGTGACCAAATTTTAAAATTGAGTCCCCTACGAGGTCCAGAAAGCGGTGAAATGCCCAATTTTGCGTATTTTCACATTTTCCAAGAATGTAAACAGGCTGGCAACCCAAAAGACTGACCCAAGTGCAACAACCAGAACTAGAAAAACCATTTCAATGAAAACATGGGCACTGATCTAGCTATATTGATGTTAATACCTTTGTTGTGGTATACTCCCCCCCCCCTTTTGATAAGTCTTCTTGTTTTGTACACCTGTTTTTTACACCACCAAATCACACACAGCCATATACTGCCAAATAAACACATGCTGACCTAATTTATTGTAAGGTAAACAAACTCCTGAATCAAACTCTTTTTGAAGGTGTAGTATTTCACACTGACCATTGACAACCTGAGCAAATTTGGTTGAAATGGTCCAAGCATTTAGCATTAGTTGCAATTTTAAAATAATCAAAGAATGCCCCTTTAAATGGCCCACATGCATTTTGACCACAATTATGATTCACACAAAAGATGTACCGCATAGTAGTCTCATGTAGCGAAGGAATTTGCATATCCAATGTACCATTTAAGCAATAACGCATATTTAATTAGATCAATTGCATCAAACAATGCCCCTTTAATTGACCCACGTGCACGTTGACAGCAATTGTGATTAATACAAAAGATGTAGGGCATAGAAGTCTCATGTAGCGAAGGAATTTGCATATCCTCTGTACCATTTCAGTGATACAGCAATTATGCATATTTAATTAGATCAATTGTATCAAAAAATGCCAATTTAATCGGGCCACATGCACTTTAACCCAATTATGATTCACCCAAAAGATGCATGGCATAGTATTCTTTCATGCAGCAAAGGAATTTTGCCTATCCGATGTACGGTTTCAGAGATACAGTAATTATGCATATTTAATTAGCTCATTTGCATACCTAAGCCGCATGTATCACACACTTTCAAATTGCAAAAAAGATGTGCACCATGATAGGCTTTCAGGCAGTGAAGGAATTTTCTGTATCCAATGTACCATTTCAAAATTATAGCAATTATGCTGATTTTTGCATATTAATTAGCTCATTTGCATACTTAATTTGCCCGAAATATGCCCGAAATCTAATCAGTTCGAGAACTCTCCAGCCCGCTCCTATCCACCAAGTTACATCATCATACGCCTTACGGAACTCCAGAAAACTTGTGCACAAGCCTTGCAGGAAAATTTTCGTTAATTATGCAAATTAGATACTTAATTAGCATATTTTATGCCCAAAATCTAATCAGGTCGAGAACTCGTGGACCCGCTTTTTTCCACCAAGTTACATCATCGTAGCCCTTACGGAACTCCAGATAAATCGTACACAAGCAGTGAACACGGACGCCGAGCAGACAGCATGACAGACAGACAGACAGACAGACAGAAAAGTGATTACTAAGTCGCTGCCGAACAAAGTTCAGGTGAGACATAAACGCAACAAAACTTCTTCCCAATTTTTGTGCTAATTGTGTAAAGTTATTCCAAAATTAACTAGTGCCATCTTAAAGCCACAAATCCCCTCTTTCCAATGATAGGTAATTTATTCATATCCGGTCATGGATAAGGCGTATGAAAACCGATGTTATGTTTCCCGTAACACCCCCGCGTTATGATTTTCTGACCGCGTTTGAGATGCTGAAGTCCCTAAAAAGTTCATTATTTTGTATTTTAAAGAAAATATCAAGGTTTCTTCTTGTGATCACATCTTGTCAATGTGATTTTATTAGATATTAAATCAAAGAACAGTTGCAAAATCATTTCTAAATGTAGGGTGGTGGTTTGACACAATATTGTAGCTTTTAGAGCTTGCTGAAGGTTGGCAAAATGGCTGTTTCTTCAAAATTACGAATAATGAAAAATGAAATAGTTGCCTCATCATGATTTGCAAAAAATGTTACGGGAAACATAAAATTGACATTCATTGGCCTACCCGATTAATCATTGTTTTTGCACAATGGGACCAAGTTTCAATACAAATCCCATTCACTTGCATGACTGAAGTGAGAAGAGAGGGAAAATTGATGGTTACCCATGACCGCACATGAACAAATTACCTATTGTTGGAAAGAGGAGATATGTGGCTTTAAGATGGCATTAATTATTTTGATGTAATTTTACACAATTACCACAAAAATTGGGGAAAAGTTTTGTTGCGATTTTATTGATACGCCCTGTATAAGATTCACATAAATTATGGAATTATGTTTCATATAAAATAAAAGAAATTATGTTGTAATCCAAGTTACATGTACATTTAGTAGCTAAAATATTTTTTTTAATTTTTATTTTTAATTGTTTAATACTAGTCTAATACTTGAAAAGGGGAAGTATTTGAAACATTGACACTGCCACAATTGGTTGTGTAAAGGTATGATTGTTTTGGTGATATCAACTTTGATGGAATAAGTTCAAATACTCTGAGATAGCTATAAACAGCTCAGCACAAATCATTATGATAACCCTAAACATTATGCTAAACATTGGTGCCAACACACATTTTGCGATCAAATTTCAAAAGTACTCTTTAAGAATTGTAAGTTTTTACAACTGATTTGGAGCTTGACAGCAGGTTACATTTGGTTGTAGCTTACAGCACAAAAAAAATAAGCTGGTTGTAGGCTTTTACATCAGTGCTTCAACTGCAGAGATTTGGGTATCATTAAAACCTTGTATTTTTCACTTGATAATATCAAACCATTTTCATACTCTTCATCCATTTTATTAGATGAGATCTGTATTGTCTTTGTGTCTTCTATAAACATGGAAACCAAATGTGCCCTTGAAGGAAGCACTATGCATCCTATGCTGTTGCCATGGATGATCAACCAACTGTTTGCAATCTCACACAGTGACTGCAATTATAACAAAGGTCTACAATGCTTCAGTTTCTGATCAAAGGAAACAGCTTGAGTTAAATTGAGCATGAAACTGAAAACAAAACTACTCCTATCACCAAATTGACAATAACATTATCAGTAACTACTGAACAACAGTTGTACAGTCAGGCTGAGTTGGGGTAATTAGATGTGATCAATTTCCTTATTAGGTGCAACAAAATGATAAAATAATTAGGATAATTATCATAATACTTGTATATTATAGATGTTTTCTGTTGCAAAAATTTAAATTAATTTACTGAAATATTTAGAATCTGTTAAAGCGGCACTGGCACATTTTCAGAAAATATGAAATTTCTTCAATTTGCTTGCAAATGATTGTCTAGACCATTGGAAGAATAGAGATATATTTTACACATAAAAATAACATGCCCAAAAACATTGCAAATGGTGGAATGCCCACAGGCAGAGTGCCCATCTCTCTGTCATTGGCGTTTGGGCCAGACTCCCTCATATAATGTTTCTGTGGGCAGTTCGCCACTCCTCCCGCACAGCGAGTCTGTTTTGCATTCCCAGCATATGCCGGTACCCATTTATACTCCTGGGTGGAGAGAGGCAAGCGAGGTAAAGTGCCTTGCCCAAGTGCACAACACATTGGCAACAGCAGGGCTCAAACCCACAACCTTATGCTTATGAGGCGAGTGCTGATCCACTGCACCACATGTGCCCCCTAGGGACAGTAATAACACTGAATAAGAGGCTAAAGACATCCAGTGAATTTGTAGGCTAACTTTTAAGTTTGCCGTCACTTTAATCAACAAATGGGTCTATTACATGAATATCATAGATTCGTGCTCATTGATGTGAAATCCACAAAAGAATCTTCAAATGTGCCCAAATTGTTAAAAAGACTAAAATTTGAGTTGTTTTAGGCATTTAATGGAAAAAGTAAGTCGGTGACCCCCATTTTTTATTTCAAAATTTTGAAGAACGACATCGGGACCTCAACATATTTAGAAACTACAATTTTATCGAGAAGTTTTTATTTTAAAAGGCGATCCAAACATCAAATTTTGACTTTTCCCATAGGCTAGTGTGATTTAAAAAGTGACAACATACTTTTTTGTTTTAGCTATAGCTCAAAAACAATTTCATTTCAGATTCTTAATCAGCACCGTTGTAAATACCATATATGTGAATTCTGAAAAATTTTATCAAGTAGTTCACTAACACGTCAAACCCCTTAAGAAGCTTTTTGAAAGACATGATGGAATTTGCTTTCTTGATGGCATGGTGCAAGGACTTACAGAGACGAGGGAGTTGGATATTTGTGCAAGACATGATATCTTGTTATGTAAACATGTACATAGTCTTCTGACTAGCTGCTGACACTGCTGACTCTTAAATCTGCCACTGATAGTCTTGATCATGGTGTAACCTACTACTTAAGCTACTCCCATGTTTACTCCTAGCTCTAATTCAATGGAAACCCACAGAATATTTGGCCAACTTCTTTTCCATTGTGATAGATAATACAAGCAAACTATGGGTTGTTTATCAGAAATGAACAGTAGGTCAATTTATGGATTATTGTAATATATGCAATTTCCTTCCATAAAAAATTACTAAAATGTCTTGCGTGTTAATGTGATAATTAGCTTGGGTCCTAGGAACCTCCCCCCCAGCAGCAACAGGAGTGTGATTGTAAAAATATAAATTAACAAACCCTGTTGCCAGAAATATTTTTCTGCTTATGTATGTTCATAGGCATGAAACAAAATTTATAATCAGAAAAAAATAATCAGCCCTTTTCGTGCTGAAAAGAAGAAAATTCATCATCGAGTGACTGTGTGCCATTGCCGTACAAACCTGTGGCAAATACATGTTGTAATTACTGCCCCACAAAAATACAAGAATGTACGATATGATAATGTTTGTGCTAAATAGATGTAAATTGGTTTTCTAGAGCAGATATAAACATCAAAATGATTTACAAAGTGCATGCTGTGGAAGCAGGGTCGTGGAAACATTTTGTTCCATTTTGAGTGATTTTGAAAACAATGATTTGCCAAAAATTTCCAGACGATAAACCGGAACTCATTTATGCTGCACCTTTGGCCTTGTCTTATGATCCCTCAAAGGTGGTATGAGTTTCATTTGAAAATTCCCCTGGGAAAGTGGTTTTCTTAGGGGGTTTCATGGATCCCCCAGGTAAACAAGTGAAAACATCTTAGGAACTAACTTAAGTGTTTAAAGTATGTTGGTAATCCAGGGTTGGTAATAACTTTTCCTATGAAAGACACAAAAAAATATGTTAGAATTTGGTAGAACACCTTTATTAGGGATTTATCAGCGATTTGAAATATAATTTTTTTGAGTAGTAATTTGAGGTGCTCAATTCCAAAGTTTGAAATGAAACAGATTTTTCGTTTTGATGTAGTGAACATTTATTTGTAGTAAAACAGTACCATTGGATACTGCATAAAACAGAAATTCCAAATCCAGAATTTTATAACAAAATAGTGATTTTCTATAAATGAAGGACTTCGATTTGAGCTTTGCAACAGTGATAAGTGACAAGCATTATGTACAAGCAACAAACACAATTGTTAGAAGATTGAGGGCACCATCCTTGGGAAATCTCTGAGTAATCCTTTAACAAGAATTACAGACCATGCATTAAAGGTGCATTTCGTGATTCCAACACGTTTTATTTATGGTTCACTAGATATCCTTGAGAAAAGCTTATTCCCAAATTTTGAGTTGATCCCAATCTTGCGGTTTTGTGTTATGAGCAAATGCGTGTTTCCCACGGTCCCATAGACCACCGTGCTGTAATTTCTGTCCGTTTACGGACAGAAAATACAAAATTTGCGAATTTCTTAGAGATACGACCGAATTTGCACGTAAGATTTGGTACACATGGATTACTAAGGCTGACGATTCAGATGAAATAAAAATCTCAACTTTTTTGAGGTAAGTCGGGGGGACGAGGTTGTGGATCACGAAATGCCCCTTTAACTCTCCCTCCACACAAACACACACATACAATAACCCACCAGCAGGAGGGGCAGCACCAGGGTAAAATTATAGGAGGGGCAAAACATCATGGGGCCGAAACATCACAAAATTAACTTGTATAGTTTAAAATCCCTAATTTTTTCTAAATTTATTGCTTAAAACCCCTATTTTTTCTAAATTTTGAAACTCTCAGGGGAGAAGCTTCCCCCTGCCAACCCCCTGGCGCCGCCCTGCCCACCCCCTGGCGCCGCCCTGCCCACCAGGATTTCTCACGGCAAAGTAACCCAACTATCATGCCCATATTGCATTGATTAGTACATTGGTTTGCCAGGCTTCTATACACCAAACTTGACTCCCTGTTTGACTAAATAAAGTCAACAGATGGCAGCATACATTGATAATGGAAGATGCAGACGAATATGTGGCTAAACGGTCGGATGGTACCAGTCATCATTTGATTTTGCACTAGATTTGTAATGGTATAACAGAGTATTAATTTTAAGCCAAGTGAGCATGGTTATATCCTGTATATATTTTACTACATATATCATTTGTCCTTAATGCATTTTTAAAGTATCTTTGCATCAAGAAATTTTCACAAAATTAATAAATACAATATTAATAATGTAGATTATAGATTTGATGCATTGATTTCTGTGAACTTATTTGTTTTTTCTAAAACAAATTGCTCACAGAAATTGTTTTATAGTTTAGTAATTATTCCAGAAATTATATATTGAGATGATTCTGGTCATGTAGTGAGATGGTGAATCTGAGCAATAGTTCAACTGAAAAAAATATACCAAATTTATAGAAAAAATTGGTTATCACATTAAAATAAGCTATCTACTGCTGATAACAATGTGTATCACATTAAACAAGCTATCTACTGCTGATAGCAATGTGTATCACATTAAACAAGCTATCTACTGCTGATAGCAATGTGTATCACATTAAACAAGCTATCTACTGCTGATAGCAATGTGCATCACATTAAAACAAGCTATCTACTGCTGATAGCAATGTGTATCACACTAAAACAAGCTATCTACTGCTGATAGCAATGTGTGTCACATTAAAACAAGCTCTCTACTGCTGATAGCAATGTGTATCACATTAAAACAAGCTATCTACTGCTGATAGCAATGTATATCACATTAAAACAAGCTATCTACTGCTGATAACAATGTGTATCATATTAAAACAAGCTATCTACTGCTGATAGCAATGTGTATCGCATTAAAACAAGCTCTCTACTGCTGATAGCAATGTGTATCACATTAAAACAAGCTTTCTACTGCTGATAGCAATGTTTATCACATGAAAACAAGCTATCTACTGCTGATAGCAATGTGTATCACATGAAAACAAGCTATCTACTGCTGATAGCAATGTGTATCACATTAAAGGGGCATTTCGTGATCGACAGCCTCGTCCCCCCGACTTACCTCAGAAAAGTTGAGATTTTTATATCATCTGAACCGTCGGGCTAAGTATAGTATGTGTGCCCAATCTGACGTGCAAATTCAATGGTCTCTGCAAGAAATTCGCGATTTGTATTTTCTGTCCGTAAACGGACAGAAATTACTGTACAGTGGTCTATAGGAGATTGTGATATGAACATTTGCTCATAACACCAAACTGCAAGATCAGAATCAACTGAAATTTTGGGAATAAGCCTTTCTCAAGGATATCTAGCGAAACATAAACAAAACAGAAGGGGTTAGAATCACGAAATGCACCTTTAAAACAAGCTATCTACTGCTGATAGTAAATGTGTATCACATTAAAACAAGCTATCTACTGCTGATGGCAATGTGTATCACATTAAAACAAGCTATCTACTGCTGATAGTAAATGTGTATCACATGAAAACAAGCTATCTACTGCTGAATCACATTCACAAGATGTGATCACAAGAAACCACCTTGATATTTTCTTTAAAATATAAAATTTCAGCTTCTCAAATGCGGGCAGAAAAACATAACACGGTCGGGTTACGGTTAACATAACATCGACTTTGATACGCCTTATCTGTTTTCATACCACTCTTATTGGCTCTTTGCACAGCAGCAGGTTATGATCTTACTCTCACACAACTGTTCATACCCTGTGCTTCCAAAGCTCCTAGGCTTAAATCAAACTTCACCAAAAGGTGTATACTAAATGTTTGACACATACACAACCAAACAGACAGAGTCACATGAATCATGCTGACATTTTGATTGCATCAGACGACATAAAAATGACCCAATCATGTAATAGTATGTTGCAAAAAACGACCCATTGGTAGAGTAAGGGAGAAAAATTTGACCCATATCAGAGGCACATATGTAGCTACCCTTAATCCATCTAGAAGCCATCTGAAGACATTTGTTTTGTCATATTTTATTTGCTGTAGTATGGTATCTGTTATAGGGGCCTTTTGTGATCCACAGCCTCATCCCCCCACAGCAGTCACATCGCCCTGTATGGCCACCATTTTCATAAACAAAGCAGGTGAGTAAATGACACGCCAAATTGAAAATTTGCTGATTTCTTCTTTGGCAGTAAGGGATCGTTCATAAATGAGGTAGCACTGTGGTTAAAGCCATTATTAATCCCTGTAACATCCGTAAGTTGGACACATTTCTTGTAGAACTTCTTGACTTTTTGTGTTGCCTCTTAAGTTCACCAGTTGGCATTGTTTGTGTGTTAAGATACTGCCCGCATCTGGGCCATTCTTCGGTAAGTCACATGTGACCAAACTTTATTTGCCTCCATGACAAAACAACCAATCTAGCAAAAGTGGAAATATTCTTTTTGGTTAGGTCTTGTAAACATAATAAAAAATGTTTTCACTTTTGCTAAATTGGTTGTTTTGACATAGGAGGCAAATAAAGTTCGGTCACTTCCTGAAAATGGCCGATCTCTGTGTTGTGAACCCGAGGTGCTACAACCCTGGAGATGTGGTACCAAATTTACAAATGACCCTGCTGACATTCTTGGGCACTATCATCATGCAAAAAAGTTGAAAGACATCATACCCAGAGATCTGGTCTTGCAAGATGTAGAAATCAGGAATCATCAACTACAGGTCTGAAAGTAAGAAAGATATTGCAGAAGAGATGCCAAGTATGGAGAACTTTGATAAGTGCATTTTGCCCTCATTGAAGGTGTACATAGCTACTGGGAAGTTGCTTCAGAAACTCTATAACCATACAATGTCACTGCATTTCTACTGAACAAGCTAGTGAACTTCTTTGCTATCATCAAAGAGGATGGTCATGATCACCAACAACTCCGAAATCTGATTTTGGATTTTTTTAAAAAATCTTGATTTGAATCGCTTGTAAAGCCTTCAATATTTCAAAAACCCACCGCGTTTGCTTGGCTTTCCCATATTTTTTTCATGTATAGAAATCTAGGAAATTTCACTTTTGGAATGCCTGTCTACTGTTAGTATCCCATCTTTTTGTATCCCATCATTTGCATACTCAACTGATTTCTTTCTCAAGATCTACAACTTGTAAAGCATTCATATCAGTGGACAGGGCTAAGTAACCAAACACACAATAGCATTGGTTGTTGTCTATCTAATATGAGACGATATTAGATGGTGCGTCATCACGCAAGCATTTACGCATGCATGTATAAGGTTAAGCTAGTACGAGTGACAATGGGGGAATATTTTTGCCTTATTAACTAATATAAATGAAATATAAAATATTTTTGGTAATTAAACAACTAAATAAGAATGAGAATAAAAGATAGGATTTGATGTTTTGCCTATTATCGTGTCATATTGGATGGGCTGTCCAATATTTTTGCGCCGGCATCCACTACTCAAATATTGGATTGCCCATTTAATATACATGATATTAGATAGCCAAAGCAACAAATTCAATCTTTTATTCTCTACATATCACTAGCTGACTACTATACAACATGACAATAGTAATTGACAAACACATGATGCAACTGCTGCTGTTGCTTGTACAACATGATTTTATTTGTTAATAAACCAAGATATCTGCATAATATCTGCATAATTAAGGTGACAACTCCCGAAGTCATGAAACCAGGTAGGCCAGTGCAAATAGGTACATCCTTAACAACAGTATAGTCAATTGAACATTTCAACAACACACATAAGATTACTTTTTGCATTTTGCTAATCCCCAATTGTGTACATACTATATAGGTGGGTGACCCGATTAGACCATGACCCTATATTTTATGCTCCCTCACACCAAAGCACATCAACAAAACATCTGATTACAAATTTTGATATAAAATTGGATTGATTAAGTCCACAAATTAATTGGTCAAGCTATGAGTTGCAAAAATATTGGGGGAGACGCAGTCGAGCCCAATATTTTAAAGCTCATAGCGAGACCAATTAATTTTGGGCGTAAATCATCCAATTTTATCATTTTCATGATTTAGATTAGATATTTCACACACTTGGTCTCTTCAAAACATGATAATGAGTTACATCAGTCCTGCTGTTTTTAAGTAAATTTACATACTAAAATGGCCCATAGGACAGTGTGTGTTAATTAATCCTTTTGCACTCATAGAATGCCTGAGCGTTTATTGCGATTAAATAAATACTTGAAAATACATTCAGATAATATTTCGGTATCTCAAATATGGAACAATCCAAAAGATGAAGTTTGGTATCATTTATTAGTTTATAATGTCCTTTACAACTCAAGCAAGGAGTTTGACATGGAAAATGCATGTGAATTGCTATGCTGAGAGATCTAGACATATCTTTAGGTGACAGTTCAAAATTGAAATCCTAAAATTAATTCGGGTGTTTAAGGATTAATATTCCCTGCCCAGGCGTGGATGTCCAAGATTTTTTCCAGGGTGTTCATGCTTAGGCATGTTGTGTATGTCCATGTTAAATAATTGTTCCCAATGTTCTAGTATGCGATGCACGTTTCGTTCTCCAATATGGTTGACTATATTTGGAGATGCATTTGTTCATAACATTGAAATGAAACACTTCTTCGGCCTTAAAATTCCACTAGGGTAATGAGGAAAATATAAACTTTCTTCTGATACCAAAATCTCAATTTTAATGGAGTAAAGTGGTGGGACAAGGAAATCAATCAGGTCACCCACCTTTAAGCAAGTTTTATCTGTAAAGGCACACTATTTCTTATAGCTTGAAATACACAATTTCATATGCAGTGGCATAGCTAAAATTTCCTTTCAGGATTGTTTTTAGGGTAGCAACTCACATACATAATTAATGCACTACTTTATCCATAACTCAATACAAGGGATGGAGAATATTGCAATGGCTGATGATGGATGGAACAAGAGCCAACCAACAGTCACACAAGGTGAACCAACAACACTTAAAGAGACATGAGGACATTTCCAGAAAGAAGTGTCCCCATTTTTTTTTAATCCTGGTTTTTGGCATATTGGAATGCTTACCAATATATTAGATCACACCTGAATTGAATAAGCTGAATACGCTGTCTCATGTAATAAGATGATTTAGTATTTTCTGTCGTGCACGACAGAAAATCAAAGCATGGCTTTCTATGGGGATGATTACGATAGCAGGCAAGTTCAAAACAAGGTTTGCGGTTTTCTTTTGTACTTGTTTGTCCAATAAACCTTTGAAATATTCTTGGTAGGTGGTCTACAACCGTTAAATATGGTTAGAAAAATATTCATATTTTACAATGTATACCCATGCCTCAACCAATTTCACATATATGAAAACAAGTAATATCCCCCTCTGGCACTGCCTCTGTAACCAGACTAGTCATTCTGAGGGGCAAGCTCAGTCAGTACAAACAATGCATGTCACAAGCAAAAAGAGGGGCTGATTTACCATAATATCTGTCTGTTCCTTTCCAATTTGCTTTAATTTTTTTATCTCAAGGGGTCAATCTAAAGAAAGACATCAGTAGGCAGTGGTATTTTTTAATTTCCCTACAGCCTCATCCCAAAAAGTCGCATAGGCGTAAATCCCGGGGGGTGGGGGGTGGGGGGTAGGGGGTATATATCCCCCAATATTTTGATGAGGGGGGATGGTCAATACGATCATCCCCCCAATGTTGATGCCCGTTCATGCGTTTTTTAACCAAAAATAACCTCATATTTTACCATTTTAGTTTAAAAATGGTAAATTTCCGCGCGCTTTGCCCGCATTTTGTTCTAATTGCAATCACATTTAACGATTTTAGCTTCTAAATGGACAAATTTTTAGCGCACTTCGCGCGCACATGTGCTAGTAATGGATCTTTTCGGCAAACCCCGTTTCATTCATAAATTTTCATCAACCCCATCCCCCCCCCCATGTCAAAAAGAAATTTACGCCACTGAAATGTCGAAGTCCAGTGAGGTGTGATAAAAACAATTCTACATAGTTTATATCAAGGAAATAGGGCATCAATTTTCCCTCAGTACTGGCCACAGAACTATGAACCGTCACTCTTGAGGGTTACAGGACCTTTATGCTGCACTTAGAAAACTGTGTAGGACATTTCGCCGATTGAGGGCTGCTCATTAAATGACATTGCGTGACGTCAGAATATTTGAGAAACAGACAGGTTGTTGAATCATTGTAAATTTGTATTTACATGTGTAGAAGCTGCATAAATTTCCCCACATGTGCAATCATAAGAATAGGTGTAGCAAATAAACCATTCTATCACTGATGGCTACTTTCCGAGTCAAAATCGGAATTATGAGTGAAGTTTCAGAGGATTTACTGCATCGTTCCGTATCTAGTTTTTCTCTCTTTGGCCTTTGATCGCTACAGTTTGACAAGTAATATTTCGAACTTATTTCCTTCTAATCATCTTTCAAACATTTTATCATAAGCCGACATTTTTTATGGCAAATCCTTTATACTCGTACCATATTTGACTTGCATTGGTTGTAATGAACTTGTGGCGTTTTCCATTATGCCTAGATTCAACCCTTCGAAATTTTGACTGTTACTGCATGCCACCCTCGTTGAAGAAGCCCCAATCGGGAGATGTCTTACACACGGCACGCTATATAGTGCTCATTAATTATGTTTGTAGCCTGAGTCCCTGGCCCTCATTCATAACTAACAAACATTGCGGATAAGTCCATACGTTTTCAAGGACTGAAGGATTTAGCGGATCAGTGAACGAAATATCACATAGCTTCATAGTTTCAAGTTTTCATAGTGTGCCGTATGTCAAGATCTGAGAAAATCAATGGAATCCCAACTAAACTTGTGCCGGTGTTAAGACCTACTTCTCACGATCACGCAAGTTACGGGACATTCTCAGCCATCCCAAAGACCCCTTGCCTAAAGATCATTCTCTTTGCGTATACTCCATCACATGTAGCTGCTGTGAGCAGTACATAGGTCACACTAAATGTCCCCTAAAGACAAAGGTGTCGGAACATAAACATGCTACTGATCAACGCAAGGTAGAAGGCTCAGCACTTGTCAAACATGCATGCAAGGAGGGTCACATACCAGTCTGGGACCAATCTAAAAGTTTGGTTCGGGTCGATCACCAAGGTATGAGACTTATCAGAGAATCGCTTGAGATTAGAGGTAATGAGACTTCCACCATCAATAGAATGGATGGCAAAGATGTTAGCCACATGTGGGATAGTCTATTACTCAGATCAACAGAGCAAAACTGATTTCACTCTAGTCCGCAATATCGCCAATTTCAACAACGTCCAAGATATATAATATAATAACTCCAAGTTTCTCGCTCCTACTTCAGTCCTGATGAAGTCAGAGCCACATCTGATGAAAGCTCGACTACTTTCATACTCCGACGGTGTACTCGTTGAAACCTACCTTCATGTTATGGATTCCTGTCGTGAAAGCTTATCTAAGTGGTTACAGGACTGTTCTTGAAGTCCTGTTTCATTTTGTTTCATTGTGCAAAATACAGTAAGCCTACAAATACTTGTTAAAATAACTGGGCTTATATTTAGTTTACATTGTATTAAAATTAATTTATGAAGAAACTGCATTTTTTTGTGTGATTATGTCCAGCACTTAGATACTTCATTGTAGTGCTTTATAAGTGATAATTATTATTTTACATGGTTAGAGGGAAAATAGGGCACACTATTTTCCTGAGGTACTGGCTATGGGTTTTATTATTTATTTATAACATTCAGCATTCACCAGGCAGAACCCAATGTTGCTATATGCATTAATTCAAGGGATGCCTCCAGAACAGAGGGGAAAGATATATAGGAAGAAGTCTGATTTTAGATGCAGGAGGAAACCGAAGATCTCGGAGAAAACGCACACACGACATTGGCTTGACTGGGGATTGAACCCGGGCCACACTGGTGAAAGAAGAGCAAATTGACTGCTACACCAACTGGGTTTGCCACCCAGACCCGTAGAGAGGCGATAGGCCGTAGCCATTATCTTGGAAAAATAGTGTGCCCTATTTTCTCCGATAAAAACAATGCAGCATTTGTTTTATTACACCTCACATTTGTGATAGGAATCAGCCAATGAAATAGCACGATTAGTTCATGCATATTCTTGCAGAGTAATAATTAAGTTTTGTTTATGAACACTGCCCGGGAACCTGGGCTAGAAGTAGCCCAGATTGAATATCCAATAAGAATTCATGAAAACCTGTAGCGTTACCTTGAAAATCAGAACTAATTTTGGCCTAAAACCCAGTCATTTCAAAGCCTGATTAGATTGTTCTTGTTCCCCCTTATATAAAAATTATCATATTTTTTTATTTCTATATTTTGTTGAACTTCTTTTCATTCTTTTCGAGAATAAATGCTAACCTTTGGCAAAATCTGCAAAAAAAACAAAAAAGACAATGAAAACCTATAGCATCAGTACAAACCAATCGTGCCAAGTCTACATGCACGTAAGCGAGTACGTGTTAGCAGCTATCGCTATAGAAATTTATCAGTGAGAAGTGTGAAATATTACCAAAAACCAAACTTATCAAAAGGGGATACAGAATGTACTAGAAAAAAAAATACAAAGTTGTTACAATCCTACTTGCATATTATCTGCCTGTATTAGATAAAAACTAAAGTATTAAAAAAAAATAGTGTTTCAATGGTGCTAAATATTCTGCTATAACAATGATTAAGAAAATGTGTAGTTTGCCTTATGCCATTTACATTTAGCTTTTGTCCAATAATTGTTCAAGGTTATCTCGATTTGCAAGACTTTAGCATCTATAACAGACAGAATTTTTGCTGGATGCAATAAATTCAGAATGAGTGAAAAAATAATGCCCATTTGGACACCATAATACTAACACTCTAAGCCTCAACAATAAAAAAAAATACATCTGTCCTCGGACCGCTTGTGTTGCCTGCTGCCGCGGTTTGTGAATGATAGGCCTCACATGACCTTTGACCTTGATATGTGACCTTTGATGTTGATATGTGACCTTTGACCTCATAAACAAATGAGGGATTGCATGTAAACTCCATAAACCAAGCTTGGTTCCAATTGAACTTCAATTTTTCGAATGAAGTTAATTTTACATTTTCAGTCTATTTTATAACTTGACCTCACATGACCTTTGACCTTGGTATGTGACCTTTGACCATGGTATGTGACCTTTGACCTCATCAACAAATGGGGGATGTCATGTTCCACCTGTGACCCAAATTTAGTTTAAATCCATCAAATTATGTGGATATTACAGGCAAATGTTAACCCTTTTTCACAACAACAACAGTCATCAACAACAGACAAGACTACAGTGGACAAAGTGATCCCTATGTGTCTTTCTGACCTTAAGGCAGGCGACACAAAAATATAGCCCAAATATTTCTGCTACAGGCACCATTCAAAATTATGCTTATCCAGTTGTCCAAAACAACCACAACTGCCAATTGTAAACCAAATTCATTGTCTGGCAGAAAACCAACTTAAAAATAAAATGAAAATATCATAACATTGATAGTTTCATCAAACAAACATTGGAAATCAGGAAATCATCCCTAAATGGGAATGGCCTGATTTAATTTGATAAAGCTTTTCATCTTGATTGGATGACTTTCATTTTCAAACTATCTGTAGAGTTTTGCACCAATCTTGCAATCCGTTTTGATGTGAGAGCCAAAAACGTGATTTGTAAGCCCCCAAAATAATATTGGTCGACCAAAATAGGGCATATCTATGCTCTTTTAAAACTTCCAAACTAAATAATTTTTAGCCCTAAAATTTCACAGGTAAATGAGAAAAATAGTACTAGCTTTCTTCTGACACCAAAATATTGGCTATTTCAGGTAAAATCTAGGGTTCTGGCGATCAAGCCATGACCTTTAATTTTGTTCAGTCAATACAAATCCACATTTTATATGAGACCATTCCAAAATAAGCCTTCAAAGTCTATCAAAAAATACCAACAGACTTATAAAAAGTTACTAAAAAGTAACTTGTTTAGCCGATCTATTTCTGTGATACAAGCTTGCAACTTTTACAACGGCTGTTTCAAATGGATGTAAGAAAATTAGTCAGGAGGAATCGTGGGCATAGGGTGGAAAATGGAGTACAGACTTTTTCTATTGATCGATTTTTGTCAATGATGACCTAAGCTAATAATTTCTGGAGGGTGTGCAAATTTTGTGCAGTGCATTTTATAGAAATCCAATATGGCCGCTATCTCTCTCAAATTCATTCAAATGGCCATTATTTTATGCAATAGATCCAGATTTTAAAGCACGAGGAATGTTTTGGACGGGTTATTGACGTGATTTGGTCACAACATTACCACCAAATCCAATATGGCCACCCTAAAACCCAATATGCCCCGAAATCATTCAATTGACCATAACTCATCAAGTATTTGTGATGGAGGCATAATTCTTGGCTCTATACCCAGTAGGAACTCGTGTCTGACATTTCAAGTGTGTTAACAAGCTTACCGACCAAGATGGCAGTCAATATGACTGCCTTTTAAGATCTTTAAAACCTACAAATTGTCATATATTCATAATATATTGGCCGTCATTTTGAATTTTAAGCATGTTGTCAAAACAAATATACCAGATACGAGTTATTTATGTCCGAAGACATACATCTCATACTTTAATTTAAACTTTAATA